>JADHKO010000001.1:99696-387321 GCA_019925425.1 Ophiostoma pallidulum
GCCCCCGCCCGCCGCCCCCCGCCCCGCGCGCCGCCCCCCCCCCCCCCCCCCCCAGCAAATGGACATCGATGGACACGGACAAGAAGCACGAAACTACCGTGAATAAGGCCCGTATACCTCGCACAGCGTGCCTTGCTGGTAAACGTATCGATATCCAGCTAATACACAGCTATATTCTTGCACTGATGTGGTTGAGAGGCTCGAGGGTCATTAACGAGCGAAGTGTGAGCCGCGAGGCGAGAGTGGTACGCCGCAACGACGTTGGCGGCCGGTAGAGGCCGGATGTACGATAGAGGTGAACGTAAACTCAGGTATGACGAACTATCCGACAGAGAAATAAAAGGAGATACCCGCCACCTTCAAAGTCATGTCCAGTCAAACCGCAGGTTTTTCGATTGGTAACATATCAACAGAGAAAACCGCACAAAAGAGCCATCCAGGAGAATGTGGGAGGGGAATGTTCGGTGAGCTCGAGGCATGCGGCCAATCGGGCGAGGTTTTGCCGAGTCCATCCACCTACCCCGCCCTCTGGCCCCAGTTTTAAACAGGCCTGAAGGATGGCTGCTCCACAACAGCCTGTCGACATCCAGCCGAAGGACGACCGTGGTCGATGAGGAAATACGCCGAAGACAAGGACAACTGTGCCACACACCAGAAGGGTTTGGACAAACAGTAACTTCCCGTAATCCGTAGAGTCATAAGAAGGAAAGAATTTAAAGAAGGTGAAATAAGAGACACCGAAAACCCCAACAATAACCCCCCGTAAAAATTGTCAAAACCCAGGAAAAAGCAGTCCTCTTTACTACTCATCCATCTTCTCCCTTTCCCCGCAGTCGTCCCATCAAAACCCCAAGTCCACAAGCATTTAATTCTGAGAATGCCAAAGTGGGGTGCAGCAAGATCGGCGCAGCCAAAGACGGCCATAGACACAATGGCAGCCCAATGCCATGCCCGAACCCGAGCCCGAGTCCATTTCGAAGGTTCCCGCCGGACCTAAGCCAGCCTTGATCCACGTCCATGAAGAATCGGGTGCACAAGAGTAATGTAAGGGTGTTCAAGAAGGGCGGGAACCCACCCTGGATTCACCGTCTTTAGAAGCACTAGCGGTCCTTGTTGTAACACATCGATAGTGTTGTAGCCGCCGCAGATAATGCTGTGAGCCAGCTCTTAGGAGTCTTCAACAACAACAACAACAACAACAAGAGAATGCCAGGCTCCACACCCACATGCTACTGCGGATGCCTACCTGTGGCTGATTTCAGGGAAAAGCAGATACTTCTATCCGAGGGCTGAGATAAGTCCTATGCAAAGAGGAGGTTGGAGATCACCCCTGTCTCCGCGATGCCATGATTACTTTCATACGGATCTACCACTGTAAGTGTAAACGTGGAACAGAAAAGAGTAGAAGTGAATTCGTAAGAAGAGAAAATTATTCTCATTGGTTTAGCGTCACGATTACCACCGTGGCCTGAAAGTGCTTAGATGGACTACTTGTGCTCTCGATAAAACTTGCACCACACAGATGACCTTTGACTGGTGGTCATCTGATGTCTACATATGATGCAGAATCAAACCAGAAGTTGGAAAAGCGGAAGACCACTGTCCGTGATGTAATAAGACGGACACACTGTCGCAAACCAATATTTGATCTAGACAAGTAAGGCTAGGCTCATCGGGACCGAGCCCGGTATCACCGATCTCCGGATGGATGGTGCATCTGAAGCTGGACGTTGCTGTTTGATCAAGTCCCCAACGTCGACGCGTGAGTGTAATGTAGAAACGGGTGTCATTCGCTTTGGTTTACCGATATATGTGTACGCCTCGCCCCGGAGCAGACCATTGTCGTGGACTGTCGCTCAACTCTCAATACCCAGCCGCCAACACATATGTGCAAGTGAGGCGATTTGCCTAGCCGTTAACATGTCTACAACATTCGCAGACGGTGATCTAGCACACCACACGTCTCGTGCGGCATTTCTAGGAACTTGGTGCTGATGCGGACTGTTGTGGGCTGCTGGGGGAAATTGATTCGTCTTTCAGAATTTGCTAAGGCCGGTATCAAATGAAACTAAATGCTGCGCCGCTGTTTCTTCCAGGGTTGCAAGTATATTCTACCGACGCAAGATTGTCGTTGCGTCTGTTGCCCTTTTGGAGACATTTACATGCTGCCAGGCCGCTGGAAAGCGTCACAAACCAGTGGCTTTAAAACTCACGTGAGTGGACAAAAGAGGCAATAATCAGAGTGAGTGGTGGAAAGGCGCTTCTCTTTAATGGACGAGCATCAGATTGATGCAACAAGAAGAATAAAAGCCCAGCCCCACCCCCCCCCCCCCCCCCCCCACAATAAAAATACTGAATGAACAAGATGATTCTTCAAGCATACGTTAAAGTTGTTGGCATCAGCCTGAGTCTGCCATGACCTTTACGCCAAAAGTATTCATGGCGCCGACGTTCTTGAGAGGGACCCCCACGCCAGTTTTATAGCGGATTCCGACGTGGAAGTATTCACCGCTTGGAAAGGAGGATAACCAAAAACCGCAGAGTTTGGGGATGTATCAGCACACTGCTCGGCCGGGGTCACGGTACTGCAATAATTTCGTCCTTTTCTTAGACTATCGTCGGGGACACTGTAAGTAGGACATTCGGTATAGCCGGGAAGTAATGGAAATTGGGCTCTTTAAACCGGCTGGAAAGGTTACGGTGGATGCCGCTTCGTAGTGGCTTTGACGAGACTTTTGCGATGCAGAGAAAGGGGGTTATAAATTCCGAAAAAAAGCGGCCCTCTCGTGTCGAGAGAGGCACGTTAAACTTAAGAAGTCTAGCTTTTCTTTGATGACAGATCGGCTTTACAATATATGAGGGTTTATTCTTCTTGGATATTTCACCAAGCTAGGTGTGGGCCTCGGCGAAATCCTGAAAAAGCTGCTCCAGGTCCACATCACGACCGCCTGGTCGAGAGTAAGAAGCAGCTTCTGCCCCGTAGATCTCCGAGTGAGTGTGAGTGCCCCCATAAACCTGCCGTTAAATTAATCTTTGATGCCAATCTCGGGAGAACTCTGCCTATGATACGACATTGGCGCATCCGTAAGTTTGCGAGATATGCTTATGGAACAATTACCCTCCGCGGAGAAACTGCGGCAACGCTGTGTTAGATCTCAGCTTCTGAGATGTCGTCGCCTGGGAGCGACTTGTAACTTTTAGAACAAAGCTGCAGCGAGCGTCTTCCGAGCTTCAGTGTTGTCTCAGATCACTTGCCTTGCGGAGCACCTCCGTCTGTGCTTTTAACTCTAAAAGAAGATGCATAAACACGTTGCCACGATAATCTTGACGGCATCTGCGGTCCCGAAGGGGAATGAGAATGGGTTTGTCCCTGTCGACGTTGGGTCGTCGTTGTGGCAGGACAGCTGTGGTAACAGGCAATGGAACACGGGCCTGTCTAGATGACGCGGGAGCTTTGGAAACTAGACGCTCATTGACGTTAGTTGACTACTCGTCATGAAGTGCCCCTTGTGGTAACTTGATATAGTTGAAAGATTAATCAAAAGTCGAACTGGCAGTTGGCAAGCTCCCTGACCCTTTTTGTTGGGATACAAAGGGCATATCCTGCGCTGTCTAGTGCGGACAAACGGACCGTCTAGAAATGGCAGGCCTTTACCCGACTACGCGGGGTTCGTCGTGAGCACAGGAAGATGAGTTTACAGTCGTTCCCGGCAGCAAGACACTGCAGCGTTATGGCAGTGCCCGTACTTCACCTTAAACACACGTTCCGCGCTGCCTCTTCTCCCAGCAAGCGTCAAACGCGCCTCTAGGCTTTTTTCCTAGCCCCCTCCAGGTGCGTAGCGAGGCTGGTTGCAGCCCAGCCCTATCTGGACTATTCCTCATACTGCGCGCGGTTTCTTGCGAGATCTGATGCCTCCCCCGTGCGACGATGCTGTGGGTCCAGTCAGAGGCTTTATCTACGCGTGTGTCAGCCTGTTCTCCGTGCTCGTCCGCTTGACGCAGGAGATCACTGGTAACAAATGCAGAATATCATGGAGGTGTGACGCTTAAAAAGAAATATGTGACTGGTTAACCTCCCACCAAACCTGGGAACGGGCTGACCACTCTGCTGGCTCTGTCCTGTGCGGGCTGCCCGTACGAGAGTCGGCTTGGCTGTGGGGGGGTATCGTGCGTGTTTCATGTTCCCCCACTGTACACCAAGACGGCGAAAGATGCATCACCGTTGCTAAGTGGTGCCTTTGCGTCTTGGATGTCCAATACGCGAGAACGAGTCCAAAGTACAGCTCGTATGTCACTTTTCCTCCGTGCTCATATGAGGTGGCTTGTTTTCTGTTTTGTTCCCGTCTCTATCCCCCCACTGGCGGGAGCTTCGGCAAATGGCGGTTCGTCTCCGCGGATGAAGAAAAAAATGGCGTCGGCTTCGGCTTCGGGCTGCGCGGAGCGAACAGTTTCTGAGTAGGAAAAGCCTAACCCCAGATATCAGGACGTAGCTTTCCAAGAAAGTCCCCAGAGTCTAGCATCCCCCGCAGACGCAGTGCTACGTTCTCCAACCTACAACCCCGCGTCGTTTTCAGGCCTGTGCTCTGCGGCTCCCGATCTACGAATCGCAGAGTCCCAATAATCTTACGATGTGTAATGATGCGGATATCGGTGTTCCGGAGAGTCCATGCTGGCGACCTCGCCGCTTTCGTCTGTGCCGCTGTTTAGAGAAGGGTTCAAAGAAGGTTTAGTATATATTTCGTTGAGCACCCATTTCTTCTTGCCTGTGCCCTTCTCTTGCTTTGTTTTTCTTCTGCCATTTTCTTGGGAGTCCCCCCCCGGCCGTCTTTCCACAAGACCACAATCGACGACTCTCGCTTCGCCTTCACTATGGCCGCCTTAACCCTCCTGTCGCCTACCTACATTGGGGGCGCCGCTCTGGTCCTCTTTGTGGTACTCATTGCTAAGCTGGGTGCGATTGGCCGCAGGCCAAAAGACCTGCCGCCTGGCCCGCCAACGCTACCGCTCATCGGCAACCTGCATCAGATGCCCACTGGTGAAAACCCGCATCTGCAGTTCCAGAAATGGGCCGATGAATACGGGTACGTGATCTTCGTTTGTTTGTTTGTTTTACGGCCATCCGGACGTCCGGCGTCCCCGTCATACTGACACACCCAGCCCCGTCTATTCACTTATTCTCGGCACGAAAGTCATGATCGTCATAAACAGCGATGTGGACATCAAGGAAGTGCTCGACCGCCGCAGTGGTATCTATTCGGACCGCCCTGACATGTTCATCGGCCAAAAGATTGCCAGCGGCAATCTCCGATTTGTCATGATGGTAAGCTAGAGGAGAAGGCAAGATGGGCTCTTGCTTCCTGCACCCTGCCGTGAATCACAGAGGATTAGAAAACTCACTAGTCTTTCTTCTAGCACTACGGCGAGCAATGGCGGATGTTCCATAAAATGATTCACAACATTATGAACATCAAGGCGGCTATTACCTACGTTCCGTACCAGGATCTTGAGAACAAGTTTATGCTTGAGGACCTGCTCGATACCCCCGACAACTTCGAGTTTCACATCCGCCGGTACTCCTTCTCGCTCTCGACGCAAATGATCTTTGGTTGGCGGTCTCCGAGCAGCGAGGATCCTAATCTGAAGTCTCTCTTCGAAGTACGTACCTTACCATCACGTCTCCCTGGTGGCTGTTTGCGTAAGCTTACCTGGTTAACTTTAGAACTTTAAAAAATGGGCCGATCTCGTTGGCGGCGCCAGCGCCCAGATTTCCGACCTGTACCCTATCCTTCAGAAGCTGCCGTCGTGGCTTATGCCAGATGTGCGAAAAGCACGCAAGCAACATCTAGTCGAGAAAGCCTTTTACGTCAGACACTATCAGACTTGTAAAAAGAGGCTGGACGAAGGCACTGGTCTTGTACGTACGAAATGGACGCCCGGGCCAATACTAAATGAGACCTCCGTTGGCTGACTTGCAATAGCCCTGCTTCTGTAATGACATCTACCGAGCGCAGACAATCGATAAGTTCTCCGACGAGTCGGCAAGCTACATTAGCGGCTCTCTGCTAGATGCCGGGTCGGATACCACGGCGTCGATTCTTTATGGCTTTGTCCTGGCCCTTGTAGTGTATCCTGAAGTGCAAGCCAAGCTGCACGCCGAGCTGGACCGTGTCGTGGGCCAGGACCGGATGCCGACAACCGACGACATGGAGGACCTGCCCTACGTTCGCTGCTGTGTAAAGGAGAGCCTCCGGTGGATGCCGACCGTCGTAATGGGCGTGCCACACGCCGTCATGCGTGACGATTTCTACAAGGGCTGGCGCATTCCGAAAGGGGCGACGGTGATCAGCAACAACTGGTACACTTTCCATCCTTTCTTTTTCTGTTATTAACTCCCATATACGACCCGCGAGAATACTTACACACTCCCCAGGGCGATCCAAATGGACAGTAAGCGGTCCCCGAACCCGCGCGTCTTTAACCCGGATCGCTTCAAGGACGACCACACCACGCTATACCAGTCAGCCATCGGCGACACCACGAAGCGTGACAACTTTATCTTCGGCTCTGGGCGCCGCATCTGCCAGGGTATCCATATTGCGGAGCGCTCGCTCTACCTTGCCATTGCCCGCCTCGGCTGGGCCTACAGCTTCACTCCGGCCAAGGATAGCATGGGCAGGCCCGTCAAGTACGATACCGAGAAGCTGGTTGGCGGCATTGCCGTGCAGCCAGCTGACTATCAGTGCGTCATCACGCCGCGCTCGCCTCAGAAAGTGGACCTGATCCGAAAGGCTGCTGCCGAGTGCCGCGACCTGCTGGACGAGAACCTGCAGTGGAAGAAGGCACCACCAGGCATGGCATTCAGCACGTGGATGCCCGACCACAAGGCCGACAACGACTAAGTGGAGGTAGCGGTTCCGTGGGGCTGGCGTGCGGAAATGACAATTTTGTTGCATCTACGGCGATGGGGCTGTATGGGTGGTTCTGCTACTCTGTGGGACAGACAGACAGGCACGGGCAGATGGTGATCGACGATACCGGATATATTGCTGAAGGACCACAATCTGGCAGGCGAACGGGCTTTGTAGACAGTATTTCTCAGTATGTGAGCGCAATAGCTAAAAAAAAATCAAACAAAAGACGTAAAGACATATGAATCGCAGACGCCCACTTCTCTTCTGCAAAGACCACTGGCGCTTTGTGCTGGGGTGGACTTCCGAACGGAACTCTTCCATCCCGCCCTCACCGAGTACCGCTTGTGTGCCCCAGATACACCCACCTGCCCCCACCCCCGTCTCTCCCTTACTTCAGGCCTCCTGCGTCTCAATCTTGAACCCCGAAAAGGTCACCTCCAGTGCCTTGCCTCCTGAAACGTCGTAGGGGTCTGGCTGCGCCGCATAGGCGCCAATCAGAACGTCACTGCCCAGTGTCCCAGCCGGGTCATCCAGGAAGACCCATGGTACCTTGCGAATGAACAGCCGCTGCGGTGGTTGTCCGGCCGCAGCCAGGCGGAGAAGCCAGACCATTAGGGCGTTCTTCTCACGCGTGAACTGCAGCGTCACGGGTACGACCTTGCCCAGAGACTCGCCCAACAGCGACAGCGGAATAAGGCTCCAATCGCTCCAGCCGCCGGGCGACCGCGCCACGACGCTGATGCAGGGTGCCCCGTCGTTGCACTCAATGCCAGCCTTGACCCATGCCGGGTGCGTGCTAGCGGTTCCCGCACTGGCCGTGTCCGGGTCCGGGTTATTCTTAGTGGGCAGCGTGAAGATCAGGCCGGCCTGGTCGAACTGGGTACGCCACGCGGCGGCGGCCGTGACTTGCAGCGACACAAAGTCCTCCTTGGCGATGCGTTTGCAGACCGCGGGGGCCGTGTAGTCGTACAAGGCCACAGGCTCGCGAGGCGAGACGTAGATATCAGACTTGGGAGGCGCGAAGAGCGTGAAGCTAGGGCCACTGCCGTCGGCGGCGCCGACCTCTGGCGGAGCGCCGTGTGTGATGTTGACGGAAATGAAGGGGCCCGCCATTGTCTGTTTGTTTCTTTGTCGTCTCTGTGACAGAATCGTAAATGCTTGGTGGTTCGATGCTGTCGTATGTTTTGTTCTTTGGCTTCGGTGGTAATGGCAGTGTGGACTTGCAAAGCGAGCTTTGCGCCGACGAAGACGAAGAGCGCCCGCGCCCAGACGACGCAAACACGCTGTCCTCTGTCGGCAGAATCTCGGATGCCGCCGTAGTCAGGTCCTCAGGTAACTGGACCACTAAGACGATGGTGCCAAGCTCCTACGTAATCTTCGGATTCTGATGGCGCTGCACGGAGGTATGGGCGAATCAAATTACACGGAGGGGCAGTACAAGTACAGCGGCAATCCAATATTGCTAGTGCTTGGACTCGGCGCTCATAGACCAGTTCCATCCTGCCGATTGCCATCTAATCTCACCACGACGAGTTCCGTTCTGGCTTTGCAGCGCTGTCGGCGTTGGGGTGCTCGGCACTCGGAAGCATCCAGAGGAGGACAAAATGGGAACCAGAGACGCATCGGTGTTTCTGCAGAGTAAAAAGAGGACGATACGTGTTTCTGAAGTTCCGGAGCATCGTCGCATCGCTACCTCCACGGATTTTAAGAACACAAGGCAACACAGGACAGCTCATAGCACAAGACAGCACCATGGCAACAAACGGAGCGGCTACCAACAGTGGCTACAAGGTCGTCGAGCAGCCCTTGGGCACTGCGCGGCCGATTCGCATCATTGTGATCGGCGCGGGCGCCAGCGGGCTCAACGTGATCCGCAACATCAAGGTGCACATGAAGAATGTCGAGCTGCAAGTGTACGAGAAGAACAGCGTCGTATCCGGCACGTGGTACGAGAACTCGTATCCCGGCTGCGCATGCGACATCCCCAGCCATAACTACCAGTACTCGTGGGAGCCGAACGCAGGCTGGTCCGAGTACTATGCGTCACAGACCGAGATCAAGGAATACTTTGAGAATGCCGCCAAGAAGCACGGTCTGCTGCCGTACATCCGCTTCAGTCAGCGGGTTGTGGGCGCACAGTGGCACGAGGCAGATGGCGTGTGGAGGTTTCGCGTGGAAGATGTGGCGTCGGGTGCCGTGACGGAGGACTACGGGCACTTCTTCATCAACGCCGGCGGCTATCTCAACAACTGGAAGTGGCCGGACATCCCGGGCCTGCACTCGTTCCAGGGCCCTGTTCTGCACAGCGGTGCCTGGGACACAAGCGTCGACCTCAAGGACAAGAACGTCGCCGTCATTGGATATGGCTCGAGCGGCATCCAGCTTGTAACGGCTATCCAGCCCATCGTGAAGAAGCTGACGACCTTTGTTCGCGGACCAACGGCAAGTCAGCAAGAGGGCGGCACTGTCCCCCGCCCTCCAACCCCGCGCTGCTTGCGGATTCCTTGGCTAACACTTCGCAGTGGATCACAGCAGGCTTCGGCAGCAAATATGCGGCCCCCGGCGGTCTCAACTTTACGTTTTCTGAGGAGCAAAAGGCCAAGTTCGCGGCCGACCCCGCGGCCTACCTAGCCTACCGCAAGGGCGTAGAGCACGAGCTGTCAAGCCGCTTCAAGATGCTGCACAAGGATACGCCTGAGCAGGCCGCGGCCGTCGAGTTTTCTCGCAATGACATGCTGCGCCGCCTCGGCAAGGGCAACCCGCTCGCCGACTTCATGATCCCTACCTTCCCTGTAGGCTGCCGGCGACCGTCGCCGGGCAACGGCTACCTAGAAGCGCTGTCGGCGCCTAACGTCAGCGTCATCACCGGCCGGGCGATTACGCGCATCGATCCAGACGGCCTTGTACTGGCGGCCGGCGAGGACGGCGCCGGCGAGACCAAGATTGAGTGCGATGTGATCGTGTGTGCCACGGGCTTCGATCTCTCGTTCCGGCCGCGATTCCCCATCGTCGGCCGCAACGGCGTTGACCTGCGCGACAGCTGGACAGAGCGGGCCACCGCTTACCTATCGATGACGCCGGCCGACATGCCCAATTACTTTGTGTTCCTTGGCCCACAGGCACCTGTCGGCCACGGCTCGGCCATTCCCATCATCGAGCATCTGACTAAGTACATGCTCAAAATGGTGTACAAGATGCAGACGCAGGGCTACCGCGCAGTGTGCCCCAAGAAGGCTGCCATTGACGAGTTTGTCGAGCACGCCGACGCCTTCCTGCCGCGGACGGCCTGGGCCGGTAAGTGCCGCAGCTGGTTCAAGAACGGCAAGGAGACGGGACCCGTGACAGGACTTCATCCCGGCAGCCGGCTGCACTGGTTCCACCTGTTAATGGAACCGCGGTATGAAGACTGGAACTGGGACACGTGGAACGCGACGAACCGCTGGGAGTTCTTGGGCAACGGCTTCAGCACGATGGAGGGCGAGGGCCGGGACCTCACGTGGTACTTTGACGCGCCAGAGAAAGAGTATGAAGCATTTATATATTAGATTGCTAGGGGGCCTACCTACAAAGGCTGTAAATAAAATATGCGTTTGCAATGCTCGATGCGTCTGAATTTCGACTCCGGTGGAGCTGTCTTCAGCGTCTGTGCTCTGGGTTCTGATATCTCACGGTGGCTCCCAGTGGAGAATTTCCTGTTGGCTCCCATCCTGTGTTTGTAGATATCTAAGATCTGTCGAGGTGACTCCAAGGACAAGGAAGGAATGGTCAGAACCACGGCGCAGTTCCGCAACACCTGACAACCCAAAATAGATGGAATAGGGAGAGAAATCCCGAAAATATAACATGCCTTCTTTTACCGTTCCTCATGATTTACTCATTTATGTACATTTGATGCTTGTTATCCCAACAAAGCATCCTGTCACCCTACCCCGATGAACTCGACGACTGGCCCATACTCCTCATGTCTTTTGTGCATGCACTTTTTTAAGGGAGTTTGTCTCTGACAGCCTAGACCTAGGCAATCTCCTTCTTCTCGCCCTCCTCCGCACTTGCTGGTGGCAGATCCTCGTCGCTGCGCAGGTACGCCTTAACAGCCTCACCCCAGACGGGGATGCGCTTGTACCGGGAAAACTCGGGGGCATTGCCCTTTCCGTAGCCGTCGATGGCGCGGTCCATGACATCGGCGAGGCCGACCTGCTTAATCTCCCGGATCGGGTACAGATACAGATGCACGCTCAGAATACGAGCATCGTTGTGCGGGAGCGCAAACAGCGTCTGCAGCTCGCAGCGCACCCACGTATCGTCGATGTTGATTTCGTCCGCGGGTATTGCCGACACCTCGCTGTCATCATACAGGTGGTACTCGCCGCGCTCGCAGAGGCTCGAGTTAGTTGCCACCGCCCAGTTGATGCGGTCGACCACGCTGCCGGGCGTCAGCCGCGTGAAATAGCGCTCCATCGACCGCTGCAGGTGCTCCTTGTAGCTGGGCACCGGCCCGTGTGCGTCGCGGAGCTTGATGCCCAGCTTGTCAACGGGGTCGAAGCCCACGGGATACAGCCACACAAACGCCGTGAGTGCATACCCGTCGCCGTCGCTGTCGGGCTGTAGCATCAGAAAGTCCTCGTCAACAGTCAGTGCAATAATGCGCAGCACCTCGATGATGTCTCCGGGTGGCTTGATGGGCAGTCTTTCGTCCAGGATGCGGTTGTGCAGAAACTGGGCTGGAGTCGTCGTCTGCTCGTCCTCGCCACCGCCCCGTCTCCCATCCTTGGTGTTCTCGCCAAGGGTAAAGACGGTTGGGTACCTCTTCGGCAGGTAGTGCGTCATCAGGAACTCGTAAAGCTCGCGTACCATGGCTTCGCCGGATGGAATGCAGCCAAGTGCCCCAGGGTACTTTGCCAGGATGCGCTTGCGCTCCTCGATGCGCTCAACGTATTGCTCGTCGATGCGGGTAATGGTGTTGATCGTAGTCTTGCGGAGGCCTGGGGTTGTTAGGGGGGCGAAGAGATTAGTAGGAGAAGTAAGAATAGAAGTTAAAAGAGAGACAAAATATCAAACGGCAAAAAACTCACCCATCGTAAGGTTGTAGCGGTCGGCAAACTTGTAGATGCGCTCCGGCCGCACCGCTCTGTAGTCTAGGTCCGTCAAGGGCTCAATCTTGCCCATGCTGTCGAAGCCCTCGAGGTCTTCCTCAGACACGTCTAGAGCCATTCCGTTGTTTTTCACCTGACCTGTTGCTGCCGCCCCCTTCCCCATTGCCGGCGATACGGCAGCCTTGAAGACGAAGAGCCATGCCAACCCACCGACCAGAGCCACGAGGGCTACGATGCCGAGCGGATTGGCCGACTCGCCCACCAAGGACGAAGCTACGGCTTGGAGCAATGTCATATCGGGTTTGGCAGTTGTGTGGTTTGTGCTGGTCGAGGTGCTGTATCGTGCCTGGTTGGAGCCTTGTGTTCTTTCCAATAATATGACCACGTCTTTTGCACTGCGATGTAATACTGAACTGGACCTCGTGCATTACTTCCTCGATGTATTAAACTCCTTTCATCCGTCTTCAACGGCCCCATATTCCCTTCATTTGGCAGCGTCAGCGGCATTTTCCGCACTGCCCGCTGTTGCGCTGCTCGCCGTGCCACGGCCTGCGGTGTGATTGGGCTTCGGCGCCGAGTGGTCTGCCAGGTATGTGTTTTGTGCGGTCGGCTTTGTTTATCAAACAATTTTCTCGCCCCCTGGTGGATCCAGCCGCCGACCAAGTAATGGGATGCGCCGTTATCACAAGAACTACTTGCTACGACAAACGACAGCAACACAATTCCAAAGCAAATCGCCGAGGGGCCGAGAGGTGCCGATTGCATATCAACGTGCTTGAGATAGCTCGAGGTGCCTTTGTCCAGCATCGGTGATTAGGTTGTCTAATGTACAGCCGATTTTCCGATCCAAATTATCTCTTTATTTGCGTCCATACATGTGGCTGCAGCAGAGGCTCTATCTACAGCGAAAGATACATGGGCATGTCCGAAAAGGGGCTTACGGACGCAAACCCCGAGTTCTCCCAGTATAGGCTTGTCCAGTCCAGCTGCTCGTTCATCGGCACCAGCTGCTGCTGCTGCTGTAGCGCCGCCGAAGACGACAGGATGAGAGACTGCAGACTCTCCGTCGGCAGCGCGGTGCCTCCCGGTGTGGTTGGTGCCTGTTGTGATGGTGGCAGCGGCGATGGCCCGTTTACTGCTGCTGGCAACGCCTCTACCCCATTTCTGGGTAGCTCTGGAGTCGATACCACAGTAGTAGAAGTAGCGGCGGCGGTGGTAGTAGACGTCGGCCCTTTACCAATTAGCAACTCGGCACGAGTGCGCTCGGAGCTGTCTTCGAAGAGGCGGAGGATGATTTCGGCGTTGAGCCAGATGCCTGCCAGTCGCCGCAGTATGTCCATAGTCGAATCAAAGCGCTGCATGGCGTGGCCCGCAAGAATCGGATTGGCCATGCGAATCTCAGCACTCAACTGAATGAGCGTAGTAAAGAGCGCGTCTACGGCAAACACGTTAAGGAACCGCAGCTCGCCGCGCTCAACAACAGCTTCCAATAGGCCAACGATGGTGCCAGCTGCAGCCGAGCATATTCCTGTGTCATGACCCATTAGTATCATCGTTGGTGTAGGGGGGCTTTTGGTGAAGGAATAATAGCAGCATCGTATGCAAGCTATACGCACCCATGTTCTCCTGGCTCGTTGCCCCGGGAAAGGACGTTGGCGTCGGCGGCGGCCGATGCAAGAGAATTAGAAAGCAGTTGTAGGTCAGATGAAGCATAGTAGCCCACGGAGACGACGCCGCCTTTCCGTCTGGTCGGCAACGCAGAGACGACGGCAGCCGGGCCATCCAGACGGCAAGTCGCTGATCTGCGTCGACGAGGGCTTGCCGGCGCCGGTTTGGTGTCGCATGAAGACCGTAGCGGTCTCGCAGCGTCTGCGCAATGATGCACGAGAGGTGCGTCTGGTGAATGAGATAGTCTGCATCGATTCCGCTACCCTCGCCGTAATCGTCACGGCCGACTTCTGTCAGCTCCTCGGGCACCAGCTCGGGCACATCGCTCTCGGCAAGATTGATGGCCTGCGGCCGGCCATAGGACAGGGAGACGATAACATCGTACTGGACGAGGATCCACCACAGGCGCCGCCAGAGGCGCTTGTCGTTGTCCACCAGCGTGCTGGTGCGTGTGTCGCGGTGCATGCCCAGGCCAAGCGCCGTCCGTGCAGCAACGCCAACCCAGAAAAAGTGGTTGGCGCCAATGTCTTCGACTCCCTCCGAGTGCCAGATCATCAGCAGCGCCGCCTGCACGACGACGTCCCGGTTCCACTCGAAGCGAGCGTCGTACAGCATCTTGGCCCGCCGAAAGAAGGCGGCCTTGAGCAGCGAGCGGTCCCGCACCAGACCCAGGTGCGTCTGCAGGTCGACTCCCTTGTTGTCCGCCGGATCGTCCCCGTACACGTGCGCGCCCACCATCAATACGGCCTGCAGCACTAGCAGGCTGAGAGGGTTCTTCGGGTCTCGCCGTCGATACTGCCCCATAAAGGCAGCTTTGTCTAGGACGGGAAATCCGGGGTGCACATGGCGGAAGTAGGCCCCCAGGAGCGCGTCAACGGCAGCCTTGGGAGGTAGCTCGAACGCCTCGCGTGGAATCCGGTCCAACTCGTGGCTTGTAAACTTGCGTGAGATCTGGTTGGACGGGAAGTGGTGCACAGACGACGAGGCCCGCCGTGTCCGCTGCCGGATAAGATAGTGGACGTTGGAGTACTCCTGGCCGACATAGACAACGCGCACGCCGCGCTGCATCACACGGTCCTCGATATCCTCTTGCGAGAGCATCTCAACCAGATGCCGCTTGGCACCGTCGCCTGTGTCGGGTTTCAGAGAAGTGGCCGTATCAACGGGAGGCCGATCGCCCTGGCCTGCACCTTGGCCAGCGTCCTGTCCATCGCCCTGTCCAGCATCCTGTCCAGCATCCTGCCCAGCATCCTGTCTATCCTCACTCTCCTCCCCGCAGCCTTGCCCATCAACAGCTGCAGTACTCTGGACCGACGAGAGGGAGGACAAGACGGCAGCAGCCTGGCCAATTTCTTCGTGGCCGTGAGGAGGGGGTCGGGGTGTGGGCAGCGACAGTTGTGGGGATGTACCAACGGCTGCGGCAAGGCTCCGTCGCTTGGGACTCTCGTAATAATAAGCCTTGTCGCCGATGGCATCGTTCCACTGCGGAAGTGGGTTAGGCGAGCAGTCGATGGCCGACCCCGGCCTCACCGTGCTGCGGCCGCTCACCGACGGTGACGGTAGAAGCATGGGCATCACCGTCGGCCGACTGGGCCCGCGCTGCCTTTTGATAAGCATCTAGTTTGTGTATCCGGCCCGGCCTTGCATGCCTATCCACCGGGGGGGGGGGGGGGGGGGAGACACCTACGTTTCGCCTCCGCTTCTCGTGGGCCACACACGGCGTGCCAGAGGACCGACAGCCCGAGCAAGGCCGGTCACTTGAAGCATCACACCGCACCTACGCCGAATGCGAGCGGGTCTTTTTAGCACACATGATCTCAAACCGACTGAGTGCTCCCGCCATGACCACAGCTGGGGCCGGGGGGGGTACCTTTCGTGCATGGCATCGCCGGCTAGAGTAGGAAATAGAGATCAGCACACATGTCTCGCTTCTCTCTTCGTGCCCCTCTCCGATGGCACAGCACGGCTGCTTGTCATCGAACCCGAGGACTTACCAAGCCGTCCGCTGGTTGCGGCTCCACCCTAAGCCTTCCATCATGGATAGCAATTGCAACACCGTTGGGCCGGCAGTCCGCGTCTGTGCTTTGGGGTTCGGCGGTGTGGGTGAGGCGACAGAATGGGACGAGCAACGTCTGACACAAGCGTTCGGCGAAGGATGGCCAAAGCAAAGTTCCGCGACAGGCGACAAACCTCCGAGGGCGTCAAGTATTAATATTAATGGTCGCGGTGTTCCGTCGCCTGTCCTGCACTACAAGTTATCTTGGCCGCAAGCCCTGCGGGGGTCGTCGCGCTCGGGCAGCCAGTCTAGTGCCTTTAGCGCATGGCCACACAGCTCTGGCGGCTGCTCGATAACGGATACAAGCCACGTCTGGCCAGGCCCACGATTATCTCCAAGATCTATCTTAGTTAGGTCTGCCGCCGGCAAGATAAAAATGCTCCGTTCGGGGTCTTATCTCGGAGCTATCAGCGAATAGCGGCGCGTGGCACTACGTCGCCACCGCGATCGAGGCCCTCCAAGACAATCTCTTCCTCCAAAATCGACACGAAAAAGAAAAGATATCCCATGGCAGCTATTCATGTTACCCGCCCTCTGGGCCCGGCCCACTCGTCCCGTCACTTTCCCACGAGACTGATACGACAGCTGCCGAGACCGTCGACGGCGAGCACAAAGCCAGACAAGCCTCTTGGGAAGACGGGGGAGGCGGCATTTCGCAGCCAGTCACAAGCACACCGCACACCGGGAACAGAGCATTGGGCGAGATAGATACCAGAGACAAAAAGCATAGCCGCCAAGGACGCGCGACTGCTGCCCTGGGTACGGACAGGAAGAGGATATATGAAGCCATTGCCATCCGCGCCGGCATCACCATCGTCAAAGTCTGAAGAAGCGCCCAATCTCGACACGTGTTTGGCCCCAAACTGTATCCATACCCGCTGCGCGCCTCCTCGGTCTCTGTTGCGCTATTCTTCTTACTTCAAAGAAGAAGACACCTTACCTACAGATTTGTTCCCTCCCGGCTGCTGTGCCCCCTGATACCATGGCCAAAGACGAGGAACAGATCACGGCCGCGCCGTCTGCCCGCTTCTCCGGCGAGATTCCGGGTGAGATGCTCAAGACCGATGCGCCCCGGGAGCAAGGCGATGAATACGCCAACGCCTCGGGCGGCGGGGAGCCTCAGGGCAAACTGCGCCGCTCATTCCGCACCCGCCATGTTCAAATGATCGCACTGGGTGCCAACATTGGCTCCGGCGTGTACGTGTCCAGCGGCACGGCCCTGCGCAACGGCTCCGCCCCCGGCATGCTCATTGGCTACGGTCTCATCTGCGTCATGGCCATGTGCATGATGAACATCCTCAGCGAAGCCCAGAGCCTGTATCCCACGAGCGGCTCCTTCATCGACCATGCCAGCCGCTTTGTGGACCCTGCCCTCGGTACGTTACGCCGCTACCCCATCACCCCGACCGACCTGTCACCCCGTCACTGTGGTCGGGTGGTGTTTTGTGTGCTGGCGATTGTTAACAATGACATGTCCTTGTCCAGGTTTTGCTCTTGGATTTTGCGAGTGGTTCGGTGCCCTGACGGTCGTCGCCGCCGAGGGCTCCGTGGTACCCATTGTTCTCAGCTACTGGCCGGCCGCCCGGAACGTGCCCGACGCCGCCTGGTACACCATCTATCTCGTCGTCGTCGTGGGACAGCACCTACTGCCCAACCGCGCCTTTGCGGAATTTGAGTTCGGTACTGGTGTCATGAAGGTGACCTTTACGTTTGTTGTCCTGTTTACCATGCTGGTCGTGTGCTGCGGCTATGGCGACATCGAGCGCGGCGAGAACTACACCTCTCTCTCTGCCTTCCCCAATGGCTTCAAAGGCGTTGCGTCGGTGTTTTTGTTAGCCTCGTGGGCCACCGGCGGTCAGGAGATCATCGGTATCTCGTCCGGCGAGTCTGCCTTCCCGCGCTGGGAGCTTCCCCGCGCGTCCAAGAACCTGTTCATCCGCATCGTGCTCATCTACATGTCCGCCTGCGTGTACATCAGCGTGCTGGTCCCGTACACCGATTCGGAGCTGCTCAACCACTCGAGCAAGATCGCCAGCTCGCCCTTTGTCATCGTCATGGACAAGGTTGGCATCAAGGTGCTGCCCCACATCATCAATGTCGTGCTGCTCATCGGCCTTGCCGGCATCGGATCCGAGTCGCTCTTCACTGCGTCGCGCATCCAGACGGCCATGGCCCGCATGGGCATGTTCCCCAAGATCTTCGGCAAGGTTGACCGCCACGGCCGCCCCATCTACTCAGTCGTCTCGTCCGCCATCATCGGCATCGTCATGACCTACATCAACCTGTCCGCAGGTGGCTCCACCGCCTTCACTTGGTTCAGCTCCGTCTCGGCCACCACGACGTTCTTCGCGTGGATGACCATCCCGCTGACCAACTGGTGCATGCACCGTGCGCTCGCGGCCCAGAACGACCCGGCCCTCAGCCTGAAGCACGCCTTCCGCCTACGGTGGTATCCACTGGTGCCCACCTTCTTGTTCCTGGCCACGCTGTTCACCTTCGTCTGCACGATCTACGTGTCAGCCAGCCCCATTGGCGACACGCCCAGCGCCACTGTCTTCTTTGAGAACATGCTGTGCATGCCTCTCTTTATCTTTGCCTTTATCGCCTACAAGGTGTATTTCCGCACCAGTGTGCAGGATCCCAGGACCGCAGATCTGCAGAGCGGTCGCCGGTATCTCTCTGAGACAGAGCTCGAGTACCTGGACAAGTATTATGCAAAGCCATGGTACTTGCGCTTGCTGACTTACGTCACTTTCTAAAGGCTGAGGGGTGGGGGGTTGTGACGATGCATTTCTTGGTCGGGCTAAGCTCGCTTTGTTTTGGAGTCTGTGTCCCACGGGATGGGGAAGTGTCGTCGTGAGTTGTCATGTAGAGACAGACTGCCTATATATGATATGTTGTTGATTCTGTGTTATTCAGGGTTCGGTGCCACCGCTTTAACACAATACTATTCTGCATTAACCGTGTTTGTTGACTCTTCTCGCCCACTACTCCTGCTTCGTCGTAGCTATCGCTGTTTACAACGTCGTATCGTATCCGTTGGTTTGCTTTCTACAGTACCGCCTGATTCTTTCCCGCGAGTCTCCAAGTCTACTCGATCTGGTGTTGCCAAGTGGAAGCTCGAATTTCCATCGAGCAGTGTATCACATGTCTAGCCCACCCAGTACTTGAAAGGTCACACAACTTTGGTGTCCTTTCATTTTATTTCATGATTTCTATAATTGTCATTTTTTTTCTCCTGTGGAAGGACATAAAACCGCATCGGCTGGGAAATTCCTGAAGATATGGACGAGGCCCCAGCCAGAGAGAGGTCTGGTGGCCAGGCCCTTGAGCGGCCTCAGCGGCGGGTCGTGTTCTGCCGCCTCTTGGCATGCTTCTTCCCATGCGGTGGCAGCCCCAATCGCCTCGCCAAGCTCCGAAAGTGAGACTACACGTGGTAGTGAACCCGACGCCTTGGTTACTGACTGCGCGCGTGCGAGCCGTGTTGCGGGCTAGAAAGAACACCGTGCTGTAAACTACCACGTTAAGCACAACTGCGGCTGTCTCCGGCGCGCCCAGAGCAAACACAGCCCTGAGTGGTTCAAGCTGGTTGTGGAGAACCGTGGCAGGCGTATCAGGCTCTAGAAGAGAAGGAATCCGGCCAACTGCGCTGTTCTTCTTCTGTGCCATCACCGCACGTCTGCTTTCCTCCCAAGACCAGACCTTGTGTTTTCCAAAGATGGCTCTCGCCACTGAAACGTCAACACTAGCAAGACATTGTATCTTATCCGAACTAACAACATTAATGTTAGAATACAAAAACAGTCAAAATCCTTACACTCGTAGATCTCGACTACAAAAGCTTCCATGGCTTTATTAAATATTAAAAAGTAATAAATAGAAAAAGACTGCCTGCGATTCCTGACGAAGAGCTACCTCGGTTGTATTATTTACAAAAATTTGTTGTCTATTTCGGTATCTTGAGGTGGAACTGACGCTTTGCTACCTGTTGACGTGGGAGCAAAAGAATTGTCTGTAAAAATGGGGCGCGGCACGATTACTGGACAACCGGCAACTTGTCGGCTTGTTTAGTACATCGCCGGTATCGAGTTGGAGTGCGTGGCAGGTGAAACAAAGGAACAGAAGCGGAAACCGAAAAACCCGGGAAAATGTCTGCAGGCACAAAAATGGAGCCCAGAAAGTCCCGTAGCCTGGATGCTCCGCCTAGCCAGGATCTTGGAATGGCCGCACCGATAGCAGTTCTGGCGTCACGGTCGCTCGGCGCTGGGGACAAACTCCCCGCGCCATAGCAAGCTCGGCGCAACTGGCCAATTGGCGCGGGGCGATATCGGCAGGCTCGATAACGGCGCTGGCGTTCTGTAAGTTGCTGCAGCTGGGCGCCGTCATGCCTTGCCGGCGACGGCCTTGTGTGTGGATCATGGGGATCATGTCAAAAGGCAGCAGGTTGCATGCTGCCCGCTGCCCGCTGCCCACTGGCGGCTGCTTCTGTCCACTGCATCACCAAAATCGAACGACCTCCAAGGCAACAGTGTCCTTCATCACACCATGGCCTCCGCCCCCGCCCCAACCCCTGCGCCGACCGCCGTGGCCAAGGCCGTGGCTGCCGCACATGCGACCTTTGTGGCTCACAACCAGGAGTCGCTCCGCATGCACCAGGCCGCCGCCTCCCACATGCCTGGCGGGAACACGCGCACTGTCCTCTACGCCGAGCCGTTCCCCGTGGCCATCCAGTCGGGCGCGGGCAACAAGCTGACATCCGTCGACGGCCGCACCTACACCGACTTCCTCGGAGAGTTCAGCGCCGGCCTGTTCGGTCACTCCCACGAGCGCATTGCCGAGGCCGTGCAGACGGCGCTTGCGTCTGGGTGGAACTACGGCGGCGAGTCCGTTTGTGAGAAGACGCTCGCCAAGAAGGTCACAGAGCGCTTTGCCGCCGGTGGTGTCGATCTCGTCCGCTTTACCAACTCGGGTACCGAGGCCAACACGTTTGCCATTGGTGCCGCGCTCGAGTTCACCGGCCGCAAAAAGATTCTCATTTTCAGCAACGGCTACCATGGCGGCACCTTTGTCTTCCCCATGGACCTGTGCCGCTGGTTGCATGGTGGCGCGGCCGGCCCGGCGCCGTGCCGCAACATGAACCTGCCGCACGAGTTTGTGGCTGCGCCGTACAACAACCTAGCCGAGACCCAGGCAATCGTGGACGCCCTGCCCCCGGACAGCTTGGCCGCCATCCTGTTCGAGCCAGTGCAAGGATCAGGCGGCTGCCGCCCGGCCTCGCCCGAGTTCGTCCGGTACCTTCGTGCGACCGCGGATCGGCTGGGTGCGCTCTTGATTGTGGACGAGGTGATGGCGTCGCGGCTGGGCCCGGCCGGCGCGCTCGCGTCGCTCCCCGGCGACAGTATCCGCGCCGACCTAATGACCTTTGGCAAGTGGATTGGCGGCGGTATGACGTTTGGCGCCTTTGGCGGCCGCCGGGACGTCATGGCGCTATTTGACCCGGCTCTGGGGTCTGCCCGACGGTTGATGCACCCGGGCACGTACAACAACAACGTGTTTACGATGAACGCCGGCGTTGCCGCCTTGGACATCTACAACGCGGAGGCCGTCAGTGCCCTAAATGCACGCGGCGACCGCCTCAAGACGGGCATAACCCAGGCGCTCTTCGACGCGGGCGTTTACAGCCGGGACCACGAGGCCTACCTCACCGATGTCGTGGAGGTCGATTCGTTCACTGCTGAGACGAAACTATATACCGGGCCGAGCTCGGCGCCCCTTGCGCTGCCGCGCGTCTTCCTCGCAAGTCGCGGCAGCATGCTGAACCTGAGGTTCACGGGCCCCGAGGCCTCCCAGTGGCACAACATCTACTACCACTTCATGTTGGAGAAGGGCATCTACATGGCGAGCCGCGGGTACACACCACTGAACCTGGTCATCACCGACGCTGACGTCGAGATGTTTGTGGCGGCCGTGACAGACTTTTTGCACACGTACAAAGCTGAGCTGTCGGCAGATGGCTTGTCCGAGTAGGATAGAACAGACAGAATGGTTTTCTTCGCGCAGGTATAGACAGCGGACATATTGGGTCATAGGGACACCGACCTTGATGTGTTGTTCTCTTGCAGTAAACTTCCTCTTCCTTCTTTTCAGGCAATCAAAAATAGGGTTTATTGGGAGGCATGATAAATCCAACATATGCCGTAGGAAACCACGCGCCGAGATGCCACTAGCGGCCTGGCGTTTAGTGTCCTTAGTAGTTCGGCCTCAACATTTACCACGCCGTCTACTAAAGCCACATGTACAATTAAGTGGGCCACTGCCATGCAGATCAGCGCCGTGCCACGAAAAGCTTCAAGCTTCAGTCTAATTACAAAGCTTGACAACCTCTTCAGATTTCACCGCCGCCTCGTGCTTCGTCAACATCGCGGCCACCTTCGAACGCCTCCTTCCGAGTCACCGATCTGCTACTCACCTTCGGATTCGCCTTCGCTAAAACCATGGCCGACCCCGCGGCGGCAAAGACTGTCCCCTCCTCCTCGGCGTCGTCCTCCTCCTCCCTGCCACCACTTCCCCCAGGATGGACCTCGAACAAAGCGCCATCGGGACACACCTTCTACTACAACGCGCAAACAAAAGAGTCGACGTACAGGCGGCCATTGCCGCCGCCGCCTCCTCCGCCACCACCACCCGCCGCTGCTCACGGTCCGGTGCCGGTTCCGCACCGCCCGGCGTTCCCCGCACATTCATTCGCCGCCGCCCAGCCGGCCCATGGCCCGCAAGTGCCCCCGCCATTCTTGCGGCTGTCCGATCCGCGCGTGGCCAATGCATTTATGGCGCAACAAAATGCCGCCGCCGCCCATTCGCAGCTCGGTGCCCACCGTGGCGGACGCCACCCAAACAGCAGCTTCCAACAGCGGCCTCGCCCTCAGCCACATGACAAACCGCGGTCACGCGTCCCCATTCCCGACTGCGAGCCCTGGGAACTGGTGTACACGAAATACGGGCGCCGCTTTGTCTTCAATGCAGCCAAGAACGCAAGCTACTGGCGAATCCCTGAGAAGCTGCTGCCGGCCGTACTGGAGCTGGACAAGGCTAACTTGCGGCAGAAGGCCCTGGGGACGGCGCAAGACGAAAGGAAGGATGTCAAGCAAGCCGACAACAAGGACGAAACTAAGGCAAAGGAAGGTTATCGTGGCGACAATGGTGAGAAGGCGTCCGAGGGCGCTGTTGCCCCCCTCGCACACCAGGGGGGTGACGACAACTCAGAGTACGAAGAAGTCGAGGTAACCGATGATGAGGAAGAATACGGTGGTGGCAGCGCCGGCAGTGAAGGAGAGCACCACGAAGAAGGTAGTCGGCGGAAACGCCAACGAACCGACGACGGCATGAACGGTGGCGGGCCTCTAGAGTTCGACGAGGCCGACATTGCCTTTCAGCTGCAAGCCGCCACTGGCGAGATGGACGATGCATACAATATGCAAGAAGAACAATGGGATGACGAACTTGGGGAAATGGGAGGGGGAGGCGATGGAGGCTACGGCACCGGACACGGGGATCTCTCGGAAGAAGAGGCTGCAGCTCTGTTCAAGTCCCTGCTCGATGACTTCCAAATTAACCCCTTCAGCTCGTGGGAGAAGCTTATGGAGGACGGCAAGATTTTTGACGATGAGCGCTACACAGCCCTCACCAATACAAAGGCGCGCAAGGCCGTGTGGGAAGAGTGGTCGCGCGACGCTATCCGTAGCCGCAAGGAAAAGGCGGCCACCGAGGTCAACAAGAAGGACCCCCGCGCCCCCTACCTGCAGCTCCTCCAGGACCACGCGACACCAAAGCTGTACTGGGCTGAGTTCAAGCGCAAGTTCCGCAAAGAGGCGGCCATGAAAGCCGTGCAGCCGTCGGACAAGGAGAAGGAGAAGCTCTACCGTGACTACGTTGCACGGCGCAAGCTGCCCGCAACCACTCTCAAGGCCGACCTCTCCAAGTTGCTGGACGCACTGCCTCGTTCGACACTAAACAACCAGACGGACGTGGCCGATCTGCCACCAGAGCTCAGATACGACCTGCGGTATATGGCTGTGGAGCCCAAGGTGCGCGACGCACTGGTCGAGGCATACCTGAAGACGGCCGGGCCACCGGCGGCTTAGAAGCTACACGGTGTCTTCTGATAGGAACGAGCCGAAGTGGTGATACCAAGCACAATCAAATAAGCCATATGCCAATGCCAATGAGTCAACGACTCAAGCTAATCACAGCCATTTGCTCGGCCTCACACTGAGATGGAAGTGCGTGCATATAATACCAATGCTGATGCATATGCTACGTGCTCGCTCTCGACCTGATAAAGGAATAAAATCGGACAGGGGAAAAAAATAGGATTAAAAACACTAAATATGCTGCTTCAGGCACGGCTACCAAATCCGCTTTGCCACCATCTCATACCGCGTAATCATATTCAGGTCCGTCTCTTTCTTGCCTTTGCCTGTCTCGCGCCGGTCCTTGTCACGCACCTTCTTCAGGCCCTCTGGGTCGTCCTGAAAGATCCACCGTCTACGCTCCTCGCCCACCTCAACCTTGCCATAGCCTCCTGTGCGTTTGCCTGTCGCGTCAAACGACTCCGGTTCGGCTTTCCCCAGCGCCTCCAGGTGCTCTTGGAGCTTCATAGCAGCGTAGCGGTTGCGCGCGTAGCGCAGCAGCGCCATCCCTAGCAACAGCTTGGCAATGAGCAGTATCAGAAACATGATGAAAAACACCACGACCATGGTGACACCGGCAATGAGATCGTCGCTCGACCACCACCAGCTAGACGATGCCACAGATGTTGCGTCTCCAGAAATGCTGTATGGGTTGCCGTGGACGGCGCGGCCTAAAGCGTTACGGATGAGCAGGTCCAGGCGCTCTAGGGATGCGGCCATGGCCGGACTCGAGGGCGTTGCGGACTCGACGACCAGGGACGTATGCGTCGAGGGTGGCAGTGGCGACGGCAGATGTGTGGCAAGGAACATGTGGTAGGTCTGGACGGACGACCGAATGAAGAGGGTACAAAGAGGGATCAGCGGCAGGCCCAGCCGGCGGATCAAGGCCGGTGCAAGAAACGCATTCGTGTAGTAATCCTTGCACAGAATGTCGAGGACACGGCTGTAAAAGTTAGGCTTGATGTTGTTGAATTTGTTGATGTAGCCGTGCTTGATCCAGTCGACAATCATCTCACTGCCAATGACAATCAAAAAGGGCGACAAAACTTCGACAGAGACGAGCCACGACGGCAGCATGGTAAAGCTGGCCGGCAAGATCGACGCATTATGCAGCGGCACTTTTGTGACGATATCCTCGCCACCGCTGCTGCCCAGGTCGATTCCCGCCCCGGGTACAGAAAGGCCGCCGATCTCGACCACGTTGCGCAGTGCAATGATAAACAGCACAATCCACAGCTGGAACCGCTCCACAATGTCGGCGCACGCCAGCTGGAATGTGTTTTCTTTCTCGGTGCGCTTGAAGACGCTGCTCTTGACCTCAACAAACTGGTTCGACATGAGCAGCGACAGAAGCGCGTTGGAGTATGAGTTGATGGCGACGTTCAGTGTGATCACCTGGTAGAACAGCACAACAGAGTGGGCAATGTTGTACACCAGTGACAGGCAAAACATGCCAAACGGTAGCAGGATCTTAGAGCGGCCCGACGCGGTGCGCGAAAGTGTCTCGGAGCTGAAAAGGCACTCCAATACATCCTGGCCGACGGCCGACAGCAGGCGGTCGCCAACCTCGACCAGGTTGTAGATGACGTAGAGCTTCACGGCCGACTGGGCGCGGATGAAGTGGTACATGCGGCTGGCGTCGAGATTCATGAGGGCAATGGACGAGCACAAGATGACAGCGCCCTGCAGCATGTCGGCCTTGTGGAAAGACGTCAGATTGGACGGCATCGACTTGGTACGGCGGTGGCGTCCGATCATTTCAGGTGCCCGAGGTACAGCAGGAGGAGTGGAGTGCTCAACAGCAGATGTCTGGACCAAACGGCGGCTTCTTGGGTGTGGCTGCAGGGGCTGGTTGCCAGCTGACATTGTCGGGGGGGTGCTCATGTCACTCGCTGAGCTCCCATTTCTTAGGCTCTGTGGCCTACCGTTGTCCGCCGCTGGCGTTGGCTTTGGCGCATTGCTGTTGCTCGTCTCTGGGGCACCGTGGCTCGGCCGCCGGCCTCGCCGCCACATACGACCCAGGCCGCGCCACACGTAGGCTGTCATCCACCGCACCTCTTTCCACACGACGTACGCCCACCAGCGCACCAACACGCCAAGGGCGATGCAGAAGCGGATAGGCAGGATGGTCAACGTCCACAGCCAGGCGTCAAGGCAAGCCAGGGCGCCAAAGTATATGGTGCGCTCGAGATACGTCGGCAGCAAAAGGAAATTTTTGAGCCGTTCGAACTTGACGGCATTGGATTCGTACGGGATATCTGATGTATGGGAATGGTGGATGTAGAGCGGGCTCGGTCGTTGGCCTGCCAGCTCCAGCTGCAATAGGGTCGGCAGCGACATGGGTGGCAGCGGGATAGAAGGTGGAATCGGAGATGGGAGCCTGTGTTCAGCATGGCTCGGCGGGTCCTGTGGCCTCTGAGACAGCTGCGGCCCTGGCCGTAGAGCCGATGCAGCTGGGGTATTGCCGCTGTCAATGTGAAGGGAGGGGGGGCGAGGGATGGCGTTTTGAGAATGTCGGCGAGAGCTCGTATTGTTGGCGACAGGCTGGGGCGCCACCGGCTGCCCCAGAGGCGGCTGGGTGGCAGATGATCTGCGTCGGCTGACAGGCGGCACTGCAAGAGCGCGCAAGGAGCTGGTAGAGCCCCAATGCTTCTGCACGCGAGGCCGTTCGGACAGATCTGGCATAGGCTCGTCGACGTCGCCGTCGCGTCCGGACGCTGCGTCGCTGTCCACGCGGAGGTCCGCCCAGGGGAACTGAGATGCATGGCCACCGTCGACGAGCGGCATAGCTCCGTGCCGCATCGGTACGCTCCCCAATACAAATATTCGGTCTCCATCCGTGTCGTCATCCGCGATCGCGGCAATCGGGAGGGACTCTGCTAGCTCCGCCATCTTGGTGGCCGACAGTCGCCGCACCCCGGGCAGATGAGACTTCTCCGTAGGCTTTGGTGCTCCAGTCGATGGAGACGCCGGCAGCTTCTCGGCAGCAGTGGTGGTCATTGTAGAGCCAGAGCTCGCATCTGCAGGTTTTGGCAGGATGTTGGGGGTTGTGCCGCTGCCATTCAGCATGGTTGTGGGCTCGGTCGGAGAAGGTAGAGGCGAGGGAAGCTGAAATATGCCGTTGCTATGGACGGCCAAGGAGGCACTTCGTTCATCAGGGTTTCGGTCTAGCTGCCGGGCGTCTGCGTCACCCTTTAACAGGTCCGGAGACGTCACGGGCATTTTCAGATGTATCTGATCTTGTTCGCAGTTGTGTTTCACGGGGACCGAACCGGCTGCTTGGCTAGGCGTGGTGTCGTTGAGCATTGCGTTGGCCAGAGGCAGAGCAGCCGCAAGTGCAGTCGGCCGCTGCGTCGCATTGTTTTGCCGTCGCAGGAGATTGAAAAGATGGTGACGGACGAGTTCGTAGAAACGACAGTGTCAGGCCGGAACTTCTGTTCTGTGTATGTCCAGGCTACAGGTCTCGAATAGCGATTTGGTGGAGTTGAAATAGTGCAGAACGTTAATACGGCATGGGGAACCTTGAGCCCCGAACCTAAAACCACAGTTTGTTTGATGACTAATATATGTTGACCGCTAGAGCTGGAACGGAAGCCACAGCGTAAAGTACCACTTGGTCCCAACGTCGCCGTGGCAAAACGACGCGATTTAGCCCTACAGATCGACAACTTTCTTGACAACCGTTCCTCGACGCGACACTGACGCCCTAAGAGCCTTCTTCAGGAAGCCAGACATGCTCTGGTCGCTTTTTAAGGCTACGCGGGGACGGTGACTACGAGCCATGGCGCCGCCAGGAGGCAGCTCGAAATACGGGCTGCAGGGCATCGTCGAGGCCATGGGGCGGTTCTGGAAGGTAGGCTTCTGTGGTTATGCGACGAGAGGATGGACACAGAATCTGTTGCTAACTATACAGAGCTCCTACGCCTCTGACTATACCAGTTTTGCGATCCTGTTGACGGCCTTCCTAGTTGTTCGTGATACCTCTGGTTCTGCCGTCGACTCGTGACATTTTGCTTTCCTCAACACATCGCTTACCTCTGATTTTCGCTGTGTAGATTGAGTTCTTTGTTGATCCTTTCCACCGGATGTTTGTTATCAACGACCTCAACATCTCGTACCCCCATGCCGAGGTCGAGCGAGTGCCAGTCTGTATGTGTGATGCGCCGTGGCGTGCTGGTCGGGAGCGGGTTCGGAGCTGGTTCGGAGCTGGTTTAGAGGAGCCAGCTTTGTCTTCTTTGTTGCTAACAGTCCTGCACCAGCCATGAACATTGTTTACGCGCTCTGTGTACCACTCTTCCTAATTCTCCTCTACAACTCCGTGGTCGGCTCCCACGTGCACAAGCATCATGTGTCTATCCTCGGCTTTGCCATCGCGCTAGTTCTGGCATCTGCCGTCACGGACATCATCAAGAACATGGTCGGCCGCCCGCGGCCCGATCTCCTAGCCCGCTGCAGTCCGGCGCCGGGAACACCGCCCAACACACTCGTATCCCTGGACGTTTGCACCGAGACCGACTACAACAAACTGCACGACGGCTGGCGCTCGTTCCCCAGTGGCCACTCGAGCTTTGCCTTTGCCGGGCTGGGGTACATGAGTCTGTTTCTTGCTGGCCAGATGAGGATTTTCGTGCTGAAGAAAAATGGATGGGTCACCGGTACCTCAGCCGACAGCGGTGACAACGTCGTGCACGTTCGCGGTGACTTGGGCAATACCTTGGTTTGCCTGTCACCTTTGCTCGGTGCAGCCATGATCGCCATCAGCCGGTGCCAGGACTACCGACACGACGTTTATGACGTGTGCGCAGGTGCGCTGCTGGGCTGGACCGTTGCCTACTGGAGCTATCGCCGGTACTGGCCGCGCCTGAGTAGTCCTCGGTGCGATGAACCGTATCCTCTCCCGAGTCTCGAGCCCAGTGGAAATGACGGTACCTATGGGCGTCTTCGTGACGTAGAACAGGGCTTTTGAGGTGACGCCCCCACTGTGTTTCACGCAAGAGGACGTCCGGTCTGGGGAGTGGCTTGCTACTGTGGCACAGGACTACGTGCATGGACAGTTGTAAAGAGACTGGGTGCACTTTGAAGAGTGTATGAGACCAGAATCTCTATTATGGGATAGCAGTTTGGAAATGTTGCTTGGTGAATGGATCACATCAGGGGCATATGTGTAACGAACAACTTTTTTTGGGCTGTATTGCTTGTGCTCATTGCAGCATTTGTGTTTTCTTAGCACAAGCTATTAGTAGTACATCTGAGATTCTCCACAACGGCCACAGGTATCGTAGTGCTAGAGTGCATGGAGATTTGTGTGTCTGTCCGTTTCGCATTGTCCTCTATACGCTGCTGCTCTCCTTTTCTCACCTCCTCTATTTGTCCTCGGCGCTCTCGTCTTTAGCAAGGTCGTGCTCCTTCAGAAGCGCCGTGATCTCGTCCGCACTCCACAGGCGGTGGTAGATCTTGCCGTCCTTGGTCTGCCCAACTGTAGCAAACTCGACTGAGGGTAGGTTAGTATCCCACTGCAACAACACGGCGAAAGACCGTAGTGGATGGGGAGGGAACTCACTCTTCTCGCTACTCAGCTTCGTCGAGTCCATCGTCTTGCTGAGCACCTTGACTGCCATCCCGCAGGCCTCCTTGAGCGTGCAGTCCTCCTTGTAGTCTTGCTTGAGCAGACTCTGCGCACTCGCATTGTTCGCGCCGGCGCTCGTCGCCTTCCAGCCGCCGTAGTTGCCGGACGGATTCGACAGGTATAGCTGGAACTGCCGCTGCGGGTCCCACCCAGCATATATGAAGGACACGCCAAAGGGCCGCAGGCCGCCGTGCTGCGTATACCCTTGCTTCAAATCGCATAGCCGCCGCACCAGCTGCTCGCAGGGGATGTCTGTGTTGTACGTCAAGAGGTAGCGCTGCGCAGCTTGGCGAGCATAATTTATGAGAATATTGGCGTCGGCCGTCATGCCCGCGACGGCACAGATCATGTTGTCGTTGAGGATGTACAGCTTCTCGGCGGACGTGTCCTGCTCTAATAACTTGGACGTGACTTTGCGCTCGGCGGCGAGCACGATGCCATCCTTGGCGAGAATGCCGATGGCTGTGCCGGCGTGCGAGATAGCCTCTAGGGCATACTCGACCTGGTAGAGCCGTCCCTCCGGGGAGAAGATCGTTGTCTGCGGCGGGTGGGGGAGATGTCAGAGCTTTGCTCAGTTCGCAGACAGCTTCGCCTCGCGCCCCCCAGAGTAGAAACTTACGCGAGAATCGTACCGTCTCGCCATGGTTCAGACGGGCGACAAAGACGCGTTAGACGGGGTTGAAAGGTTCGTTCGAATGCTAGCACTTGCAGGTCTGGCGGTTGAAGAGGCGGTGCAGTCCGTCGGCAAGTCGGTTGTTCGATGAGGCGAGCTTTTGAGGTAACAACCAGCAAGACGACAGCAGCACACAGAGGCAACGACAGCCTGCTCCGAGCTCCCAGCACGACCAACCAGGCAAGCGATTCGACGCGTAGCTTGAAACTAGGCACGCTAATGAGCCTGATTCTGGCCCCATTTATCAGGCATCAAAATATCGACCGAAGGCCAACTCTTACGTAATTCTCTCTTTTGCCTCTGCCGTCCGCCTTTTCATCCTGCATTCTCCACGATTCGACGGTGGCCTTGGTTTTGTCAACAAATTCGTCGCCACATCGCCTTCGTTTTTGCAGCTCCACAAACGGACACGACAAGCAGCAGTGCCTCAGCCAATCTTCCATTTCTTCCATTGCATCGCCCGCTAGCAGAACGTGTCCTGCGTTCGATTGAGAGCTCACGCTCGAGCCGTCCATGTACAACAAAGGCTGCACGTGATCGCAGCGACTACCACCAGCTTCGACAACAGTAAGCTCGCCACCACCAGCCACAACCGGCCGAGACTTGTTGACCAACCCTCGACTTCTTGCGGCAGCGGCAGACATTTCAGCCAGACATTGTCCTATTTTGATTTCCCCATCGTCTCCGTCTACCCAAGAGCACCCTTGGCCCCTGTGAATTTGTGCGCGTAGTCATCTGCAGGAGTTCGGGCACGACGACACGAGACGACACACGAGCAGCTCAGTAGCCGCGAAGCTCGCGAGAGTCGCCTTCAGTAGACCTATAGCTTTTTACAAGCTTGATATCCTTGTCGCGTATCCCACGTCCCGAGCGAGGACGAGCCTCAGGAGGCCCTTGCAGACGTCGGCCATCACCATGTCAGGTAAGCTGTGCTTGTGCAGATCCGTCGACAATCCCAACACGCCGACATCCCGATCCGCAGCCTCACCCCCGTCTTTGGCTTGTGCTTTCAGGCTTCGCATTTTACTGACGTGTCCCGCCCCCTTCCCCCTTCACAGACGCTGAACCGCGTCGATCTGTGCGCAGCACTAAGGGCCAGCACAAATCTCTCGATCAGCTCGACCAGCCTACCCCGACCGTCACTGAACCTGTCGCCCCAACCGCCGTAGCAACAGCACCCAAAAAGCGCGGTCGCAAGGCCGGCGTCAAGAAGCTCAACAATGATGCCCGCAGCGGCAGCGCTGACGCTGGCGGCCAAGAAGACGATGCAGAGGAGGAAATCATCCGCTGCGTCTGCGGCGCCCGTGAGCAGGATGGCGATCCCGGCGAGCCTTGGATCGCGTGCGACCGATGCACCGCCTGGCAGCACAATGTCTGTATGGGGATGAGCGTGTACGATGAAGATCTAGTTAAGGACTATTTCTGCGAACAATGCAAGCCCGAGAACCACAAGGAGCTGCTGGAGGGCATCGCACGCGGCGAGAAGCCTTGGGAGGAGCGGCGACGCCTCTACGAGGAGGAAAAGGCCAACGGGAAGAAGCGCAGGGGCGGCCGCAAGGCCAAGGGCAAGCGGAACAGCGACACGAAAGAAGGCTCTGCGAAGCCGTCGCCCGCGCCCGAAGCACGACGGGACACCAAGGGCCCGTCTGGAACCAAACGAAAGACTCGAGCCGACTCGGAGGACCAAGACGGAAAGGTTTCTGTCCACTCAATTCCCACATTCCTCTCCCTCATATTTTCTTTACAGAGTTGCTGACTTGTCGTCCCAGAAACGAAAGCTCTCAGAGGCTGAGGACTTGCCCGTGTACAGCCCACCCAGCGACCTCCCGAAGCGTATTACCGACCTCGTCGATGCTCGCCAGACACCTGCCAAGGGTCTTAATCGGGCCATCTCCGATGTGCTCGGCAGCCTACAAAAAAGGGGCGAATTTTCTCTGGCAGATGTTGCTTCAGTCGAGGCAACTGCAGAGCAGTTCGCCATTCAGATCGAGCGCGCTGTCTATGACGCGCACCCCAACCACAAAGAGTACGGCGCGCAGATCCGGACTCTGCGTTTTAACCTCAAGGAGAATCCCGAGCTGTGCGCGCGCCTATTGCATGGGTCACTGATACCGCCCATGCTCGCCACGATGACCAGCGACGAGTTGGCGTCCAGAGAGCTGCGGCAGAAGACGGCCAAGATGAAAGCGCAGGCCGAGCGCCAGAGCATTCTCGAGACGGACGACACAGCTGCTCCACGGCTTCGCCGAACGCACAAGGGCGAAGAACTAATCGAGCGGCATAGTGCCACTGTACCGACGGCCGAGGAGAGGCCACCAGCTCTCCGCAGTCACGGCGGTCGCAATAGCGGCGATGGTGCCGTTGGGTCCTCTCAAAAGCGCGGCGGGGATGCGAAGCGAGGCGGGAGCCTGCGCGTCGAGACCAAGACGGAATCAACCAACAAAAATGACTACGACCTCAAACGAGTCTTTTCCATTGTGCGCTCGCCGTCGTCCACTGCGGCTGCCCACCAGCGCCGGCCATCGCAGCCGCAACTGCCTCCCGAGGGGCCTGGCGTCGACCCAGACGTGGACCGCTTACTAGAAGACGATGTTGATGAATCGCCACCGTACTCGCCAACCGAAGATTCTGACCCGGACATCATCTGGCGCGGCCAAGTATCTATGACCACTGTTGCCGACTTCCAGGCCACAGCCCGGCACGTGGGTGGCGTCAACCTAAGCACGACTATCGGCTTGCCGTGGACCACGCTGGTGCCGAAAAAGCTCACCGTGGCTGGCCGAATAGACGAGCAAATTGCCACCGAATACCTCTGCAGCCTCCGCTACAGCGCGCCCACCGACATCACCGTTGCCAGCCTATGCCCAGCCACAGAAGCCGCAAAAGCTGGTTTCTTGACGCTAATCGACTACTTCACGATGCGGCACCGGTATGGCGTCGTCGGTGAAAAGGGAGTCGGCAATGTCCGTGACACGTACCTTGTTCCCGTGCCCGCCGGCACAAGCAGCCACCCAGAATTCATGTTGAATTTAGAGGACAACTTTATCCCAGCGCTGCGTGTTGCGCCGATGCTGCTGCTGGTTGTTGTGTACCGCAACGATGCTGCGGCGATGGAAAAGCTACGTGGACCCAACTGGGCAGGCCAGTATCCAGCTGCTAGTACCAGCGGCTCCCAAGCGCCGTCCCTTGAGACCACGCCAAGCAACTCCACGCCTAGGCCACCTGGCCGTGGTGGTCCAGTCAATGGTGGCAGCATTGGGTCCCGAACTGCGTCTATATCAGCACCTGCCTTTTCTCCAACTGTGCCACAAGGGACGATGCCAACGCTGCCGCTGCTGCCCACGACACCGCAGCTGCAGCAAACCCACTCTCATCCACAGTCGCCTCTACCGCCTGCGCCGCCAGCGCTCCAACCCCAGGCCAACCAGCGCCAGCAGCCACCACTGCAGCCCCAGCCACCACAGTCATCAGCACCGCCGCCTCTAGCTGCCCGGCCGTTCCCGCCGTCTACGCTGCCTACTCAGCATCAGCAGCCGCCTCAAGTAACACCAACTCTTCCAGCCCCGGTTGCCCGCCATACGCAGCCCACTGCCCCTCCGGCGTCAGCGACTACCACAACCCATCAGCAGCTGGCGGGCGAGGCGATCGCCAGGGAGATTCTCGGCCCGCTAGCATCATGCTCAGCCGCCGGCTTTCTTATGTCACAGGCCGCCAAAATGCAGAAAAACGAATGGATGCTTGTGCGGTCCGTGTTTGAGCAGCAGCCGCAGACACGTGACGACCTCCAACTTCTTAAGCAGGAGCTGGAGCGGTACAACGAGCAGAACCGCAGCCGGCACACGACACCAGCACAAACGCCGGCGTCTCACCCCTTCGTAGTGGCAGCCAAGCCGCTGCAGACACCCGTACCCATCCCGCGGGTGCCGCACACCACGGCGGCTCCTGCGTCAATAGCTCCCCGGTCGGTCCAGCAAGCCGGTGCGGCGCCAGGTACGCAGCCTGCGACGAGGCTGTGAGCGTCTGCGGAGCGGCTGGTGGAAAAGAAACTGAAGGAAAGGCTGCCTCGAGGACGAGCGGGTGGGTTGGAGCTTGGAGTTTGGAGTTTGGAGCTTCCAGTTTGCTCCAAATCAGGTCACAGAAAATGGGCGTCGTACCTGGGGGGGCATCTAAGTGTTTTAGTCCTGTCGAGCGCGGCGCAGCACGATTCGCATACGATCGTTGCTGGCTGCATTTCGTCTTTTGCTATCTTCTCTGACTTCATAACTCCCGGTGATTCGATTGTTTAATTTTGCTTTTGAAATTCGCTCTATGCCCACACCATGTTTCACTAAAGTGGTAGTTTTTCATCACTCTTGGATGATATTTGCGAGTCCTCACATTTACTTCCTATTTTTGATTTCTCCTTTCTTCCCAAGCACTGTTATACCCGGCCGTTAGAAATATAGGCTGGGCGATTACAAAATAATCCAGCTCGATAAAGTGACGAGTTTGTTTGGAAGAAGGGGTTGAAAAAGACAAAGTCATTGAGTAGATAAAGAGGAGGATGTGCACAATCATGAAACGTTAAAATGAAAATAAAATAAAATAAATGCAAGTGAGGATGTTCGGACATTAAAAAGCAAGAAATATTGACGTAAGATATGCCGAGGACCCGCGCATACAAAGCAAGGCCCTGAACTTCGTGCTGTCTCATGATGTGGCCGAGATATACCCATGACAATTCGGTCTGTTGTGTTTTTACCCCTGAAAACATCGGAGGAAGTCAGCTACGGCGTACTCCGTACGGAGGAGAGATAGTAGGTTTTACGTGGTCAGCGGTCAGCCAATGAGAGCTGCGAGTCCCCCGAAGACCGCCTAAAATGGACGGAGGCGAACTTAATCCGAGGGACCCGCTTTACCTACAGACAGCGAAGCTCCCTCCGTCTTAGTTCTGAACTTCCCAGCATCCGAATCGAGCCAACGTCAGGCATCGCTCAACCAATCCACTGGACAACCACAATCCAGCTCCAACGCCTCACCGTCCGAGGCAGGCCCCTACGACCCTGCTGCCCGCATGGTGCTTCTACGACGGGAGCACTGAACCCGCTGGGGGACGACATTGCACTTCGACAAAACCGCCTTCGCCCTTCGCCCTTCCCCCTTCCCATCTTCCCCTGGACTGCGGTGGCTGTGTGGTCCCTTGCGCACGCTTCTGCGCATCAATCAACGACAATGGGGAACTGCAGCTCTTGTCTGGGCGCCCGACGCAGGAGCGTTTATGACGAGGTAAGCGCCATTCGGAGCGGAAGGGGGGGCAGAAGACTGAACCGCTCACGCTCAGTGTTGTGGCCTGGCTGACAAGCTTGACGCAGGACGACGATTCTCGGCTTCTCTTTGACGACGTGGATAGAACCAACTACGGAAGCTTCGGCGAGCCGACAATCAACGATCAGGACGAGGCGCAGGAGTCGCAGCGGGAGTTCGAAGCGCTGCAGAGCGTAGTGGCGCGCACATCCGAGTGAGTGTCTGGAAACTGTGAGGCCGGGAGATGGATGGATGGCTTGAGGAGACGACCCTGCCCGCCCACCTGCTAACGCTGGACTCTCTTGCACCGCCAGCAACATGGTCGATGTCTTCGAAATTGCCCCCCAGCGGCCGAATCCACATGCCCCCCCAGCGCCCTTTGACCTTGGCATACCTGACAACCGGTTTGCACAATACCAGAACCTGCTGTCCAAGCTGTCGGTCACCGACTATGCCGACTCGGAAGCTCAGATCGAGGTGTTTTCCGGCGCCGATGCCGACGCCGATGCCGCTGCCGATACAGCAGCACCGCTATACCACGGTGGCCTCTCAGCCAAGGCGGATGCTGATGGCCCGTTTGTGGGCAACTTTGCTGATGCTGCAAAGGCTGGCCCATAGCTGCAGCATGTGCACAGCATACTCTCTCTCTCTCTCTAATGACCCACTTGCGGCATCTTCGATGTCTCGATATGCACGACGCCCTTGTGCTGTGGCTATTTGGGTTTCCTCTCTCTTATTCGGCGGAACATTTGGGGGTTTTCTTTTTTTAAATACCTCGCCTGCGGACTGTATTCATAACTGTATTATTGCATGCCCCCCTCCCCCCCCAACGCACCATGGCCGTCTCTCTCCTTTGCTGTTTTCTTTTCCTTCCTTCACTCAATACCCGTTTAGTGCTATAATATACGATCCACCGCAAATCGGACTGGCCCTGCGGCCGTCTTCGGTGTGCTCCTGCTCCTTGCAGCCCCGTTTCTCCCACTGCCCTTCTGATCGTGCAGTGTTGTCGTCTTGCTGTGCTGACTTTTCATCTTCCTGGCGACTCTGTACATCTGCAGACGGCCCCTCTAAGTTTCCGACCGAGTCTGATCTGGACAGGCACCACGGTAGCTTTTGTTTTCTTTTGTCCTTTTTAGTTATCTTTCCTGTGTTTCTTATTCGCCCTTCCACTTGCTACGTTCTTTTTCCCTCTGGCCCTTCTTCTTTTCTCCTCCTTTCTTTTTTCCCGAACTACCTTTAGCTGCGTCTTCCGGTTGCCCCATTCCAGTGTCAACACCCATTGAGCATCAGCCACGTGCGCTTGCTGCCGATGCTGCTTCCCAGTGGAGACCCTAGTTTGCGGCCTGCAGTTCTAGCCTCTTTCTCTTCCCCTTCACGTCAGAGGTATTGCAGAACTAGACTGCCACCCTCCGGCCTCGGTGGCCTGCTGGGGTGGCGCGCTGTGCCAGCTGTTCGGAGGGGTTTCATGCAGGTCCTCCGGAGTACTAGGCAGAGCCCTGGCCTGGCCTGGGAAGGTTTACAAGGATGCGCCGTGCGGGCCCAGCCGGCTGGAGAAGGTTTTTCTTTTCTAATCATGGTCCTTGGCCCTGTTAATTATTGTTCTACCTCCCACTGTCAACAAACGTCATGCAGCAACCCCTCCTCTTCCCTCCCCCGTGTCTTTTTGCCCCTTGCCCCCTCGCCCCCTTGCCCATTTGTTTTGACTGCTGTCCACACGAACACGCTTACCCTTTGGGCCCCTACTGTTGCGACCCTCACGAATCCGAAGCGACATGCCGGCGGCCTGGAAGCCGATCCCCAACTGTCATAACTCTCACTCCCCCCTCCAACAGGTCACGACCGCCATCACCTAGGTAACGTCTTGTTACGTCACCATCAGATGGCTGTTCGAGGGTACTATGCGCTGTGATCCATCCGGTCCGGTCGGAGACCGTATCCTCCCTCCTCTCGTCTGGTTCTTGGCCATGGGCAGTTAAACTACCAAGCAACCCAAGCAACTGCTGGTTTCAGCCTGTTGTTCCAGATGGGTAGGCGGAGCAGCCCATATTTGCGTCACGCCCCTCTGTAGTGATGCGGGGTTTGATTTCAAACCGAGGGCTTTCCGTCACTCTCTCTGCTGCTGTCTTGTTTCAACCTGCCAGTCTTGCACCCGAAGAAGGGAAGGGCTAGACACTTAACACCACAGCCCCAAACGAGTCTTACTGGCTGCAACGTTTGTGGCACGGCCTTGCCTTCTGCTCTGACAAGAATCCTACATTCAATGGCACGCATGGGGCAATCCTGCGCTATCAGCGTCTGCATTCGACTACGGAGTACTGCGTGGCAACAGCGCAAGGCGCGCCAGAAAAATAAACGAGCCCACGCCGCCACCAAAGAGGTGCATGGAACAAGAAATCAGAACTTAAAGTAAGTAGTCCTGCCGTGTTAGGACAAACAACACCTCATGAGCGATTTAAAGCACCTTGATATCCCTGCTGCGAGGCAAGACAGCTGACGAACGCAACAAAGAAGAGGAAAGTGACAAGACAAGATGGCCACAAAGGCGAAAACAACCTAAGTCAAAGCACACAGATACACCAAAAAATCATGGCGGACCAGAAAAGATAAAACACAACGTAAAGACAGTAGTTGAGCAGCCGGACAGAATAGCACTGGGACCAAGAAAAAGCAACCGAAGGAAACAGGGAAAGCAGCACCAAAGATCACAAAAGTCATAACATAGCCGACGGAACACCCAACGGAAATAGGCAAAGATCAAGCACACCACAAAACACCCGCCGCACGCCTGCTGGACCGTATCTGGCCCTCGCACCCATCACTGCATGTGAATAAAGCGCCCTGCGCGACCCGAAACAGCGGCTTGAAAATTGTCTGGCATTCAACTACACCGTATGTAGTGCCCTCCTCGTCGATGCTGCCCACCGCCGTCGCTAGTGCACATCGCAAGAAGGGTTAGCAAGGTTTTTTTGCATGGAATTCTCTCCTCTTCTTCTTCTTCCCACTCCCCCCCCATCTTTAACTTGAACGCACCTGTCGGGTTTCCCTCATATTGGGGTCCTCACAGTCAGGATATGCTGGCCTGTCTGCCGACGTGGTCATCCCATAGCCGGTCCACCTTCTGCTTGATCTCCTCAATGTCCTTCTCCGTCTTCTCGATCGTGGCCGGCCGGTTGCCCTCGCGTCGCCAGCGCTCAACGTCGGTTTTCAGCTTCTCCCGACGGCGGTTCTTTTTTTCAATCTGCTCGCAGAGCTTGCAGCTCTCGCTTCGGTACGATGTTGTATACACCAGCTTGAGGCCGCACGTCTCGCCAGTCCGGTACTCTTTGGGGCACTGCTGGCGAAAGTTTCCCCACTTCCAGTAGCCGCAACTCCAGCGAGTCTGTTCGAAATAGCACATTGCGGCTGGTCGTTCTCTCTCTCCTTGCCTTCCTCACTCGTCTGTGTTGTCGTTTTTCTTTTTCCGGTTCTGGCTAGGATGACTGGCCTGGCTAGTCAACAGAGGAGCCGAAGACCCAAGAGTCCATGTTAGCTGTTTTCTCATGACCACTGCCGTACAAGGGCCATCCCTGTCTCCCTCAGCTAAACACACGAACAAAGATCTTGGTCTCGTATCTCGCCCTTCTCCCTGGTCTCCCATATCGATTGTCTCCTAGAGTATGGCATTGCAATACGTCTAGCTTCTCTGATCTCCCTCCTCCCTCCACTTTTGCCCCCCTTTTCCCCTTTCCTTTCTTTGTTTTTCTGCTTGCTCTCATGGTATTTGTCACACTTACCGACGTTGTGTTCTATGTCGTTGTTGTGGTATTTGAAAAAAAAAATACGCTTGGTCGGAAGGAGGGCCGGCAAGGTGGGAAGAGGGTGTCGTACTTGTAGACTTGACAGTCTGTCTTTCCTCTCTTTTTCTCCCTTTAGCGGTCTTACTACTTTCAATATTAGGGTTTGGGATGCAAGAAGAAAAAGACATGAAGAGATATCACGGGTTCCCAGACTTGTGCCGTGGCATGCCAGCCCTGGATACTTATACGTTGCCAGGACGGAGGAACGTTTGTTACCTTTTGTTTGTCTCCCCAAAAGGTGGATACTTGCTGTGTCGACAACTCATCAGGCGAAAATAAAATAAATAACAAAAATAAAGATAATAAGAGCCTGAAGAACTGCAACGCCAGCCCAGTGACGGGGGGGGGGAGGGGGGCTTCTTTTTTGGCCTCTCCAGAATGCCTCACCAACAGGCTCGTATCTTGCCAAATCGATAAATAAAATAGAAGCACAACTGCCTTATCCCACAACCCCCCAAAAACCCAGGCCGGGGACGGGAGATGGTGCCTTGGGACATTCTTATTTGTTGCGAAACCATTTAAACATTAGACCATTGAACATTAAAACAGACTCCAGGAAAGAATACCCCCAAACTCCCACAGCGCCCCGTCCAACGCCTTTACTTATTTTACAATACACACTTCTCTGGAGCCACGTTGATCATAGCTCACAAAAATCCCGAGCCGGCTCGACCGTCCCCACCACGCCATTTCGCATTGTAGCTTTCTTCTTCTGTTCTTGCCAGTAATTTTGATTTCCCGGGCTGTTTTTTCGGTCTTCTTTCCATATTTTCTTTCTAGAAATAAAAGAAGGACCGTGGCCTCATGATCACAGACGTTTCTCTGTAGTTTTAACGGGGTTCAGGTTAAAGGTACGTGAGCTCCCCCCCCCCCCAAACTCAAGTCCTATTCACGATCCAGGGGAGTGCAGCAGCATATACAGGAATAAGCCTTATTGTTCTTGTTGACTTTCCTCTCGGCATTTTTCTTTCTCTCTAGAATCTAACAATGTCAAAGTAGAAAAAGAGAATGCCGACATTTTTGAGGTTGCTTGGGTCGTGCTGGTCGATGCTTCTGGGAAAGGGGCGGTCTCCGCGTTCCCCTCCAAAGCAGCCACGGACAAGCTCCCGGCACTACCACGTTCTTGCCAACACGCGGAAATTATGGCTATGGCTTGCAAATGTGATACTCATGTAAAAGAAGGGAGGGAAATCAAGGGGCAGACTTATACTGTCGTGTATTTTTCAATTCGTCGTAGCATTTCCTCTTCCTCGGCTGCCAGCTTCTTTCTGTTTCCTCCAGTTTCTCTGATGCCACATACCACATTTTGCTTCCTTTAAACCGACTAAACAGACAGAATAATGAAGAGGTTCTCTTGTCCCCTCTTTACCACCCCTTAGAAGCTAGTTCACAGCATTCCTCCCACGCCCCAGAAGCGAGAGCATATGCATCAGGCATCGGCCTTCCTCTCTCAGAGCTAGTCCGGTGGACGGCGAGCCCCCAACCAGCGTACTGCCTTCCAAACCCTCTAAGTCATGCGAACGCGTTGGCGTTGGGGCAAATACAAAGCTCCGTACAGATCGACCTTGTGTGGCATGGTTGAAAAGCTGTAGACACAATCTTGGCCATCCCAGTTAGCCTGTCTTCCAAAACATGTCCAAAGGTACCCTGACATCAATTCAACATACTGCGCCCAGTCTTTCTACGAGTTCCAGGCGGAGATAAGCCGCCAATGAGCATGGTATGTGAAGTACAGGTATCACGGTCTGCTCGATAGATGGGGGGATATCTAATGTCAACAACATACCGAAACGCCCTCACAGACACTTCAATATACTTTTACAGGTTTGATCATGCTTTAGTCTCTAATCATGCAAAGTAAATACGAGCTGGGACCTGTCTTGGCTCGATGTAAAAATTACGCCCCTGCGAGGAGACCGAAACGAAACAGAATAGAACCCCTATCTTTCAACCAATGCCCATACCGACAACGGTAGCACTGGAGTTTGTTTTTGTTATCAATCCCGTAACTGTTCATCGGTTGGCAGTCATCATATGGTGTGGGAAACCACGTCAACAGAATGAAGAGTGTGTCTGTTGGAACCAATTCTTTCTCACCCACACCACCAGAACTGCAACAACGAGAACAGGCACGGCTCTAATCCGGTTCGCATACTTCTGCATGGACTGTCATGCATGTCTGATCACAGTTGTCGTTGTCTGCCTTTCAGAAGGTGGTGTGCTGGCCGGAGAAGGAGTCGTATGCACGCTCGAAGCAACTCTTCGTTGTCAGTCATGGCCAGCTAGCCGGAAGAGCAGGCCGGCAGTGCTGATGGAGGTTTTCTCTGTAGCTTCGTATTTGTCATGTTCGTCTTTGATTTTGTTCCTCTTTATGTCTCTCTCTTTGTGTTTGGACGTGTGCAGTATCAGGCCCAAGGAAAGAAGACGTCGAGCTAGACGTATGATGCTTGACATGGACTCCATGGTCCTCCAACATCAACAACAAATCAAGTGACCCCCCCTATCGAGCACGACGCAAGATCCTCACAAATGAGAAATATCGCGCAGTGGCAAGCTTCTCTGAAAACACGCATGCCTCCCTTACTTCCCCTTGTAACCCTGCGTGGGAGTGGAGCGTCCACTCGGTTCGCTTTTGGCACAACAAGGCAAGCACAGCCCACCCACCCACTCCCTTATGGGTCCTTGGCTGCTTGTGTTTCTGTCGAGGCGCCTCTATAGCATGCCATGTATACTTGACAGCCGGTTCTTTCTGCCGTCTTCTTTGTCCTAAGGGCAACGTGGCGATCCCTTAGTAGCCCGTTGGACCGGCAGCTTGCAGCTCGACTTTGCTTTGACACGAAGTGCAGTGGGACTCTTCCCTTATTATTTGCACTCCATCCTCTTCTTGGTGGAGACCGGATACCGACTGGACTCATGTGTGTGGGTGTGTGGGTGTGTGGGTGCTAAGATACACCTATCTTCTGCCTCTCCCACTTCTTTTCTCATCCTGTTCTCTCGCCCTGCCCGATGATGTCTCCTTATGGCTCCCTTCCTCCTTTTCTCTCCCTACCCACGCCATCTCCTTTTCTCTCTTTATTCGCCTATCCCGTAGTCACCCCTCCCGTTCCCACCTTACCAGCTCGATTTCTGATTTCTAGTCTGAAAATCCTATCCGACAGCATTTGAGGGCCACGGCATGTAATATTCAAACGTAGAGGCTACAATAACGGCTGATGGGTGTAGACAGAGTGAGAGGAAACAAAGGACGAGATTGGTCTCAAGTCTTGGCTTCCAGGCGGTGGGAATGGAGGAGAATGGGGGGAAAGGAACGGAAGGACTTCCCGTTAGCTCCTAGAAGAGGAGGGGGAGAGAAGAAAGAATAGACATGAAGGTGGGAGTAGGATTGCTATGGTGCCTGCCAGACCTTTTGGTGTCTGCGGCTCCAAATGGTGTGCTAGCTGAGTTGTCGAGGAGGGAATGCTCCCTCTTCCTGTCTGTGTGGCCGCCTTACATTTTCAAGTGTGTGTGGAGATGGACATAAAAAAAAAGGGTCGAACGAACAGTTGTCGCTCGGGAAAAAAGGAAGGAAAGGAAAATAAGAAATAGGGTAATATTATGCATTGGTCATGGGTTCCCCTTGCTCTCCCGACAGCACTCTCCCTTCTGTGGCCGTTCGCAGGCGCTGCTCCTCTGCTCGTGCTTGCCTCGCTGCTGGCTTATCTACGCCACCTGCGGCGGTCTTGGGTAATAGGTTGTTGGAGACTGCCGCCCACTGGCTCGCTGCTGGGGAGCTTCGTTTCTTTCCGGTTTTCTTCTTCGAATACCAAGGCAGGAAAGGCACCACGATACATTGAGCTCGTAGGTCCCATCACAGTCACAACAAAATGCATGTAGTATTTGCCAGAGGAAGACATATTCGAACCCACTATTTCGAGCTGCATCGATGCCGTGTGCCCAAACTAGAAGCGAGGACTTTCTCGCATGGCCCTGGCAGTATTCACTGCATAAGACATCTCTCATATGACATCCTTGCTGTTGCATATGAGGAAATTGAATTGCCGATTGGAGGCTTTTCCCTCAGGAGGGGAACATTCTCTTCGTTTTTCCATTCTCGGTCCTCGAACGCATTGCCAGCGAAGCACTTACCGAGCTCGACTGAACTTTGGGCAGCCACCACACGCTGCTATTCAGGCTCGGTTCCTACCTAACACCCACTTGGCTAACCGTGCTCTCGGGCGGGCCGGCCTCTTTCGTCATGTGTTTCGGTTATGGCCAGGCCAGAAATTTTGCTTGACAAGAGGCCAAAGTCGGGCTACGAGGAGGAGATCCTCGAAGGGAAAAGAGCACACGCCTTCCACACCTAGCAGGGGGGCTGCTCTAGACGCGGTTCGAAACTAAACGAGGGGGTGATACTAGAAAGAGGATGATGCCGTGAGTAATACCAGTCAATTGGTCGTTTGTTTCCTCTCTAGCCATGTATACATTGCTAAAGGTAGTTGCGTTGGACGCAGTATGAGAGAGTAGTTCAGGAGGGAAGCGGACCTAGAATTACGATGGGCGGAAAAGAGACGTAAACAAGGCCGCAATTGGCGGCCCCCTCTGGTTTTGTCTTCCTTCTTCCGCGGAGTTTGCGAACTATGGTTTTTCCCTTTTCTTTCTGAAAGCCTGTTTTCCCCATCAGTTTTTTTTTTTTGGGGGGGGGGGGGTTCTTTCTTACGTCCTTTTTCTTTTCGTCTTCCATTCTTCTTCTTTTTTTTCTTTTACGCAATCTGCGTTGACCGTTGTGCGCAAGTCTCTAGCCTCCCCTCTTTGTGAGCCTGACTTTCCTGGAGCCTTGTGTGAAAGGAAGCTAGGCACGGTTGGTTATGCAATTGCGACAGAGACGGTGCAATATGACTATTGGACACTGACAGACTAGTTTGTTTAGAAAAGAAAACAAGCAGGGAAAGTTCGATCGAGCATGTTGTTGAGACCTTATTAAACAGTCGTAGTTTGCGACCAGGCCACCAAAACGGGCCGTGCCGGCTCCCGGATAGTTCCTGCCAGGCCTAGCCATCCACTTTTTTTTGGCGTCACCGAGCAGAAAATCTCTCCACGGCATTTGAAACCCCGGAAAAATCGCACAGTTTTGACATCGCGACATGGCTCCTTGCCTGCGATTAGAGAGTGTTTTGGGGCCGTGTAATTACGCGTAGGTCGTCAGGAGGCGCGGGGTGCCATTTTGCGGCCTGTTTGTAAACAGCTCAACGGGAAACAACGGCCCGACTAACTGGAAAATGGCTCGTGGGAAGGCTGGTGTAGCTCGGATGGTCGTTGGGGGCTGTTTGGCTTTGCCCATCCATCCAATGGCACCCACAGTTGCCCAAGACAATAGTTCTTTATTATTATTTTCGCAGCGAGGCTTGGCCTGGCCTAGGCCACGCCATGGCGCGGTCCTGGCGCCCAGCGACAACAAATCTCCCCCCACCGAATGATTTGGAAACAACGGAGAAGAGGAGAGAAAAAAAGCAGTCTTTCAAAAGGACATGGTTCCGCAAAACGAATTGATACCCAACGAGGGGAAGAAAATGTTTCTCATTTTTTTTTTAAAAAAAAAAAACAGCAACGCGAGTCTGCCTTAGCCCGTTTTTCCTGCCTTGCCTGTCTTCGTTCGTGATTGGATGAAAGACGTGTTTTGAGGGCGAGCCAAACACCAGAACGGGGCAGGAAGTTGACTGTTTTGCACCGCCATTGGGTAGTCTCACCAATGTGCTGCTATTGGGTGAGAAAACAGAAGGCTCAGCGACGTTTAAGAGTTGAATCAAGGGCGGCCTATATCGCGTGTCTCAAGAATAAGGCATCCGGCTAGGTGCTTGTTGTTGGAGTGGCAATAGCAACCATTGTCGATGTGGGACTTGAGGTCGTTGATCGACCTCGGAAGAACCACCCCGAACCTCTCTGTCCTCCTCTGATTGCTCTTTGCCACAACCTTCCTTCTGTCAGATGTCACGTCACTATATTTTATGTTCTAGGGAGAGTTGAGTTGTCGTCTTTTGTTTCTTTCGTTCTTTTCGCATCAGTTCATCACCTTGCATTCTGCACGTCCCCCCCTCAAAAGAAAAACAATAATGAGGCGTCGTGCAGATTCTGAGGCGGCCTGGCCAGCGGGCCCAAAGAAAGCCGGACCCTTGTGGTTAGGCCCGACACGGACACGAAGAGCACGGCCAGAATCTGGGGGCCCGCTGTCTTTGTTTTGAACTGCCATGCCGTGGCCTGTGCTCCCTGCTGCACAATCCACCATTTCCAGAGGCCTCGAAGCCCTCGTACATATCATGACTGTTAATGGTGGCATTAACAAACAGCAAACAGCCCGTTGCTGCCCAAAACGCCGACTCCTCGCCAGCCTATCCTATTTCGGACGAGACAGTTGTTGGATCCCATCGGAAGGCTGTGGGAGAGTCGCTAGTCCCCGCCACCCCAAAGACGATGGCGCCCAACCGCAACGGCAGCCTGGCGAGTTTTTACCTAGGTGAGCCTGAACTACGCTTACGTCTGGCCTCATGGACGAGGGGAGGTGACAGCTGTCCGGTCCATCCGCCTCTCACTGTTGCCGATGCTCCTCAAGCGCATACGGCGGAAGAGACAACCCCTAAAACCAGTGAGCGGGCGAGAGGGTGGCCGCTTCAGACGCGACCGCCCACACCCGACGAGAAGTTGTGACCAAAAAAAAAGGAGAAAAAACACGTCACCAAAACCCCACGGTGCCTCGAAAGGAGCAGGCAGGAACTGCACTTTTGTACCCATGATGCGCGGTGTGCTGGCCATTGGACTGCAAAAACTGCAAAGACTGCAAAGACAGCAAACATGGCTTACGAGAAAGCTCGCCATCGGACAAGGATAGCGCGTTCGGTGAATTGTGCCCAACCTCTGCTTCCGAACGTGGGGGCGCAGGTGCAAAGGAAACACAAAATGAGGGTGAGATGGCGAGGCGATCAAGTCAAGAAAGAGAGAGCAGCGATATCATCGACACTTCTGTTTGTGTTTTGTCCCTTTGTCTGATTGGCAAGAGACCACCAAGGCTTTGAGGGCTCCACCAGGGTAGACAAAGATTGGCTGTCTCTGCGAGACATTCTACTCCGTAGGGCGGCAAAACAAGCTGATGCAGCTTATGCTGGCAGAATCGTTTTACGGGGCGACGTGCAAGAGGCGTCCAATCCGTGCCGTTGGACCCTTCTTCTCTTCCCCAGCCCCCCCCTTTTTCCCGGCCTTATCTCCTTCTTGCTGACCTCTGTTGAATTCCACTAGGATCAGAGCGAATCGAAGAGGATCGCTGTCGACCATTCACCCCGGACCGCCCGTTCTCTTTAGGCGGGCTGGCGCGTTGGGCGTTGTCGACGCAGACTGGGGAGCGCGGAGCAGCAACAGTAATAGCTTGGGAATGGAACGAAACCAACCTGGATATGGCCCCAGTTCGCGCTTTTATAGTTGCATACGACGTATATATGCAACTATCCGACCGCCAAGGCAGAAGAGGGATCCACCTCGGGTCTGCGGTTTGCTGTCGGCCTCGTCGTTCTCCACCACGGGGAACGATCGACAAGATGATGCAAACGCATCAAGCTGACCAGGCTGCCATCCAAAGCGAGAGCTATTTCTCGTTCTGTTCCATTTGACGCCCTGCACTTCTCAAGGAGACAAGTGAGACCGTGATCGCGTCTTTGGGGCGGTGGCTGTGGTGTCTTCGTGTCTTCGTGTCTTCGTGTTTCTTCGCCTCTGACTGTCTCCTGTTCCAGTTGCGTCTCCACATCTCCTGCCTCAAAGCGCCCCTGTGCAGCGCCGTCTCCCCATCTTGTGAACCACCCCCCTCCCCATTACCCTTCCCGCCTTTGGAGCATCCACGTCATCCACCCCTCTCCCTTGCAGAGCCACTTTGTTGTTATTGCCCTTCCTGAATACTCTATTTTGCTCGATTTGACTTATTTTATGTCGACCCCTGTCGCTGTTTTGATTTCCTAGGCTTTGCCACCCCGCAGACACATCCGTCACCTGCAGGAAACCTGCAGCATACCCTCTCTCGCCTTGCAGCTGCACGCATCCGCTGTCCATCACCCGCAAGGCGAGAGAACTCGAACAACACATACTATTGATGATGGCTGGCGGCCATCTGCCTACCCCTGTTTCTCCGAACGGGCCTCCCGGCACGGATCCCCAGTCGTCTGCACATGCTGGAACGGATGCTGCTGGTGCAGCTGTAGGGGATCCACCACGAAGCGAGGCTCCGCAGGCTGGATGTGGGCAGCGGGCAGCGACGACAACACAGGCGACGACGATGCAACAGCGAAGCGAGGCCGCCGAGACAGTGGCTGGGCACGGCTCTACCGGACATGGTGCGCGACCGGAGCAGCAATCATCGTCGGCCAGCACAGCCGTGGCGGCGGCGTCTTCATCGCGATCAGTACCACCAACACCAACACCAACACTACCACTACCACCACCACCAACACCATCACCTCCACCCTCGTCACAATCGTCTCAATCGTCACAGCCACCACCGTTGTCGTCCCAACCAAAGGAACTGGTGGTCTTGCGGCACTCTTTCCCTACGTGGGATGACGCCGCCCTTGCTCTCAGGGCTGCGTCCAGAACATACTCGTCCTTGGGGCTGTTGTCCAAGGCGAAATCTCGTTCCTCGTCTCCGAGGGCACCCTGCCACGCACCGCACGCCGCATCCTCGGCCTATTCTCTCGATGATCTGCCAAACGAGGTTCTGTTACTCATCCTTGGCTATCTCGATGTCAACGATCTCCTTTCTACGTCTAGGGTGAGTCCCCTCTTCGTCTTCTCTCTCTGGCCCCTCTCCTCAACGGTCCACTGCATGTTATGATGCTGACTTCGCAGACCTGTCGCCACTTGCGCTGCCTCTGCGTCGCCCCCATCCTGCACATCTGGCGGCGTCGCCGCATCCGCGCAGTTCTGCTGCCCCTCCTCGTGTCCCCGTCGCGGCCGTCATTGTCAGACCTCATCGCCCGCTCCATCTTTCTGACCAACACCACGGTCGTCTCCCGGAAGCTAGCGCGCTCACTCGTTTCCATCCGCTTGTCGCGCCGGCTCGCCGTGCGGCCGCCCGCCCAGGTGCTCGTGGAACGGTGCGTGCTGCCACCCGAATGCGCCCCGGGAATTGGACATGTTGCGCCGGCGTTGGCCGCAAGGGCGCGCGCCATTGAGCGCGAGAAGCTCAAGGACGGCCTGCGGCGGTGGGTTGGCGCCGTGTGGAAGCGCGAGGTCGGCCGCCGCAGCGAGCGCATCCGCAAGTTCGAGGAGAGCGTGGGCGTCGGCAAGGTGTGGCGGCTGCGCAAGTTCTGGGAACGCATCAGCCGAAGCGGCGGTGGATGATAGCGGTCTGGCACAACCCGCGTCCGAGAAGGGCTGCCTCTCTCGTCTACGAAAGTGTGGCATGAGGCATGGGGACCACTTCTTCCCATGTCTGCTGTTCCTCGTGTCTGGGCTGTCTCGTTAATAACGCCTGCTGAGCAGGCGTTGAGCACGTATATGTATGATAATTCCAGAATGATTGTTGGATTTCCTATGCCACATCTTACACGCGGCGGGCAAAAACGAGCCGCCATCTATCCAATTAGAAATAATTGTGTACCGTAACTCCATGGTGTCCTGCTCGTGCCTTTTTCACAGAACAAAGACCCCTTATGCTCGAAACCTGAAAGCGTCCCAGTCCGCGTCGTCCTCATCCTCATCTTCGTCGTCTTCATCATCTACACTGCGGGCATCCTCTGCTGTGGCGTTCTCCTTCGCATCTATCTCCTTCTGTGCCGCCGCCAGCTGTAGCCGAATGTTCTCCTTGTCAATCATCGCACCCGAGGGGCGCCGCAACACACCCCCGTCCGGCATCTGGGGAGGCGACAGTGATAGCTTAGATTGAGGCTGGTTTGGTTGCTTAGGTTGGGTCCGCAACGCCTCGCGTTTCTCTTTTAGCCTCCGCACGCGCGACTCGAGCTCTTGCATGTCCTCGAACTCGTCCTCAAGCGCCCGTGATGCTTCTTCCTTCTCATCCTCCAATTTCGCTTCCTCGGCGGCCCTCCGGCTTGCCCATGAGTCACCGGCGGCAGCAATGTCCTCTGCCGAGACGGGCGCGGCCGATACTATAGCGCCACTGAGATCTGGCTTCGATGTTTCTGCTGCTCGCGGTACAAAATTGACGACTTCGGCTTCGAACGCGGCCCATTCGTCTTCATCAATTTGCTGTTGTGATGTGCCCCCTGCTGCGGCGGCTACCATCGCCGCCGGGGGTGCGGTAGTGGAACCCAGGCCCGGGGCGACAGCTAAGGCGACTGCTGCACTCGCCGCAACCTGCAGCTCTTGGGGGATTAGTGGTGACCGTCCCAGCGGCGCAGTCTTGGGCGTCGACGCAGCTGATGGCAGACCGCCGCTTCCGCTGTTGCTTCCGCTGCCAGTGATGCCGCCACCAAAGAGGCTGTCTTTGAGCGCAATTGGCGTCGCCGGTCGGGAGGGGATTTGCAGCTCGATTCCCTGGGCCGGTGTGCCCGAGCTTCGTCGGCCCAGCGGCGGAGTCAATTGCGGCGCCGAGAGAGACAGTTTTCTTGTTTCGTAGGTCTGGTCGCCACCCCCGCTGCTGATGCTATCGTGTCGAGGCGGGCCAGTTTCGGGGTTCAGGGCCTCAACAGTCGGTCGGCCAACGGCGGCCTCGGGCCGGTTTCGTTTCCTTCGCCGCTCGTCCTCGCCGTCACTGTCCATCTTAGCGTCCTCGTCGGTGTCGCTATGTCTCCTCTTGTGTGTTTTTTGTTGCGTCGAGGCATCGCTGCCGTTGGCCTTGGCGCCCGTGTCGGTCCCAGCGGTAGCAGCGTCTTCATTGGTGTCTTGTGACTGGAACGCCCGCAGTTTCTGGCGGTGAGACGCGCTTCGGACATGGTCGTCCCACGCCGACTCTGGCCGCACATGCTCGCGACAAACGGCGCACGACAGCTTGCCCGACTCTGAGTATACGGCGTGGGGGTGGTCGACGCGGCGGGCAGCCCGCTGCTGCCGAAGGAGAGCCCGGACATCCGCCATTGTTCCCGGTCGATGGGTCCAGAGTGAAAGAAGAAGAGGGGGTCGACTATTGTGGCCAGCCAGAGCCAAAAGATCAAAATGCAGTGGCCGAGGCGCTGGGAGAGAGCCTCTCGAAGACGGCGAGTTTGAAGAGTGATTAGCGTTCGTTCGCAGCGCAGTCCGAGCGACGCCTGCAGCCGTATCAATCTCGTTCCCTAGAGGAGAGGGCAGCAGCTCTCGCTCCGTTGGTTGTAGAGGGTTGTTGTTTTCTTTGACCCTAAAAGATCCATGACTGGGGGTGAAGGAGAAGCAAGGCCATGCGGCTTCCAGCAAACCGCCAACAGCAGCGCTGCTACGGAATAGCGGCAAATGATTGGCTGACAGCCGCCCGCCACATGTCAGCTCCAGCCACGCCCCGTTGCTGCAATTTTGTGTGGGGACCTGGTTGTCTTTTGCTCCTTCCACTATTACAGAGTACTTATGACGCGCTTCTCGAATTGGCATCGACAACCCTCGACCACCTTCAGCCTTTCTTGGCCTCTTACTTCTTCCCGTCTATATTTCTGGGCCGAAGAAAGCACCTAAACCGCCACAATAAGGGCCGTCCTGCCTCTGCCCCTTCATCGCAATGGCTAGCCAGGAGGACCCCAGCGCCTCTCTAGCACCTTACCCGCAGCCTCCCTCGTTTCTCTGGACTCAGTTTACCGAGGAGAACGATACGAAGATACAAGGACAGCGCGACAAGTACGCACAAGAGACCTCTCAGCTGGTGACAGCGGCCACTATCCTCCCAGATGTTCCAGACGAGCTGGCATCATTGCAGCCTCCGCCGCCACCGCCAAACGGCCGGTGGCGAGTCTTTGGGCAGATGTACTCTGTGAGCCCTCCTGCGTCCCCTCCCTTTCCCTTCCTCTGTGGCCCTCGTGTTTGTATGTCTTGCTGACAGCCCCGTCCCTGGCCCCCAGCTCAGCGACCAGCTCCCATCCCTCGAAGAACAGGGCGTCGAACGCCTCGGCGCGCCCATCTCGCCGAACTCGGCCGAAAAGCAGGCCCATGGCCTGAAGCTGCTTGAGCTCCGGAGGCTCTCAAAGTCGCTGCTGCTCAATTTTTTAGAGCTTGCCGGCGTCCTCGCCCTCAGCCCCGCCGACGCCGCCGACAAGCTGGCCGACCTGCAGACGATCTTCTACAACATGCACCAACACATCAACGAGTGGCGGCCCCATCAGACGCGCGAGGCCCTCATTTCGCTGTTGCAGGCCCAGCTAGAGCGGACCCGTAATGAGACGCGGGCGCTGCACGAGGTAACGGACAGCGTGCGCAAGACGCTGGTGGGGCTGGCCGGAGTGGAGGATCCAAGCGGCGGCGGCGACGGCGGCGGCGGTGGCGGCCGAAACGGGGAAAGCAATGGAGCCGCCGATGCGGTCATGTCACACCTATCCACACTGTCACTCAGCGCCGAACGAAGGCGACAAAAAGCTGTTTGGGTAGCGCTGGATGAGACCTTTGGGTAGTCACCGAGGCAGGCGAGAGGAGAACGAGGACCGAACAAAGAGCTACTTGCATTGTTGTGGCAGTCCCAAGGTGCGAAGGACATTGTCACACGATGAGAGATGGCCCTCCTTCTATCTGTCTGCCGCTCACACATCCTGGACCCCCCTCCCCCAAGAGCTACATCGTTGTGTACGGGACGGGGATGCGCAGCAGTGGGGGGCGTTTCACTCGACGCATTCTGCTGTTATGCCTCTGGTGCCATTCGGGCTGGTAAAGACCGGCACAGCAACGGCGACAGCGCCGCCCGGGCCGCGGCAGTTGGTTAGAAGAGGCAGGTCCATCATGATGACCGCGAAAGTCGTTGAAAAGGCGGTGAAAGTTTCCTAGGGTTTCAAGAAACTTTGAATGATTACAAGCTCGACGATCGTTCAGCAGAGACAACGGGCGGCAGGTGAGAAGAAGAGGCCTGCTTGCACCAGTGAATACGCAACCTCGATTCGGCCTGCCTCGCAAGAGCGACGTGAAGAGCGCGGCCAGACATCAAAGAGGGTAGCTCTGGCTTATACTAGCCGATGTTGGCAGCTGTTTCGGAAGGCTGTGATAGTTTTCCTTAGCTAAAAGAGATGATGAGCACATCGACTCGACACAGTCGAGTCGTGACAACGCAGCTGCCGCTTTCAATGCTACGTCTTCTTCCAGTATTGTGGCATGCTTTGTTCCGTTCTTGTTCTCTGGAATAAACAAATTGGGCTTCTGATTGACGTCAAGGAACAAGCCGGGCGGTTCTTTTGTTCACTTGTGATTTTGTTTTATTTTTCTAGAATGTCGTGTCTGTTTTATATATTTGCATTCACGCATGTTATTTTATTCTTATTTTTACATCTATTTTCTCCATTAATATTGGCTACTGGCGTTAAACAAATCACGACAGTCCTAGAGCCTTTATGGAAGACAGAGGCTCCTTCTACAACTCCCATCCTGCTCCTAGACCTGTACCAGTTTGCCAGTTGCCTCCAGGATGCAGACACATCGCATTCTGTTCCCGTCCCTGCAGCCCGAAAAGAGTCTCCGGTACCAAATGCTTTGGGTGATCAGCGGGCATCGTTCTGCGGTGGCCCACAGTCTCGGACCTTGCCATCTGTTCCGGGCTTGCGGCTCCTTTCCACCTGGTGCCGCCCATCGCAAACACAGGAGACCGACGCCGCCTGGCCCGGCCTGAGCGCCTCTCGTTGTCATGTGTCTCTGCAAAACTACGAAGTGGACGATCGCATGTTTACAATCCGGTACTGATCAGCGCGAGCTACTTCCCGGCGCCAATAGTCTTCCCAGTTCTATCTACTCCGTAGTCCGGCGTCCTTCGTTCTGCATGCAAGTCTGCATCCCAGCCCGCACGGTTTCCACCACCTAGTGGTGACGTGGTGATGGATGGACGTCTGTGCATGACGCGATCTTCGGCGCGTAACACGAGGGGTGCACTGTCAAGTGTGACAAATGGAAGGTAAGATACATTGTGTCCTGCGAATCCATAATCTTGCGTGCCGCAGTGGATTGTTGGCTTCCTGGCTGCGTGACGGAACCGCAGAAAGCCAAAAAGACAAAGTGGAGAGAGCGTCGTTGTCCCTCTTTCTCCCGCGATTTGTGCAAGGTGCGATCCGAGGGACGGAAGAGCCTCCAAAAGGTGTGCTAAAAGCCGCCTGCAAGTGAGGCAGCCCAACAGCCCAGTCTCCGCTGGAATGCAGGCTCTGGCAGTGAGTCTATAGCGTATCTGCCCCCTAGAGAGCGGTGTGGCAACAGCGCGTTCTGCCGCCGAGCTCCTTGCTTGCGAGCCGCCTCAAGGCCCTCCAGAGTGTGCGCACACGATGGGACAGACAACACCTGCTGCCCTCGTCGCGGTCGGGGAGCGCGCTGAGCACGGCTGGGAGGCGCAAAGGCCCCTCGCTCATCCCGAGACCAGGCCCAAGCCAAGCCGTCAGTTGCCTCCCGCTTGTTTCTTTGTCTGCGGATATGCTCTGCACCAGCGCTCCTGCCGACGAACGGAGGCCGTCCACTATCGTTCTGTGACTGTGCTAGTGGCTGGGGCCTAGAACTGCAGACGGCACGTGAGCTCCTGGGCCAGAAGAAAGGGGCCCACAGAACCAGCCAACAAGAAATTTTATCGCCGGCCGCTGGACGAGGGTGGTCCATGCCCCCCCCCAGGCAAAGAAAGGAGGAAGGAGCGGAGGAGGCAGAGCCCGCATCCTAGTGGCCAGCCCATTTTCGGCCTTGTCGTCGGCGAGTCCTCGTCGTCCACTTTCGCTCCCTCCTTCCGTCAACCCAACCCCCGACAAACGACAACAACCTCTCCGACGGGCGACAGAAAACAAGGGATCCCACGACCGGCGCACCAGACACTCAACGACTGCCTTGGTCGAGAGAACGACGTCGCCACCCTCGAGGCCCAGCCAGCCGCCTGCTTCACGCGCTTTGCCTGCATCCTTTTTGTCGAGCCTCTCGGTGTCTCGCGTCTTCCCGGTTCCTCGTCTTTTTTGGGCCTTGCTTCTGTCTTCGCCTTTCTTCCTCTCTTGCTCCCGCGGCTTTTGCTTCTGGATTCCATTTGCAAAGACCATGTTGAGCACACACGCGTCGAGACTCTGACATACGCACAACCCGCTTCGTCGACTTGGCTAGACACCAACCCCCCCCCCCCCCCCCCCCCACGTACGACAACTGGTGAGCCTCTCTCCCTCTCTCCTTGTTTGTCCCGCTCTTTCCACCCACGCCTCTGCCTCGCCTTTCCATGCCTTCGCCCTCAGCATCGACCTGATCTGTTTCGCCCTTCTCCGACATCTTCGTCGCCTCCCTCCCGATCGTCCTCTGCCCCGAGGCCCCTGTCCACTGTGCGTCTTACTAACGTGACTAGCCTGCACGAGATCAACCCCCCCTTCTCCCGCCATTTGCCCATAACCCCGTCCACCGACGCCCCTCGACTTCATTACACACACATTAGTCCACGTCCCACCACCACCGACGGCGTATCCAGACTCGTCGTTCGCATTTCTGTCTTTGGCGCTCTCTTCCTGACGTGTCACATCCCCCTTTGACGATCACGATGAGCAGCCCACAAAACTTGCAGAAGACGACAGAGGTCTCCCGGCCCCGGTCGAGCCAGCTCGTGTCTGTCAGCTGGAACGATGCCTCCGATGCCGACGCCCTGCGTGGCTCCCGGCTGCAGTTCGAGATTGCCGAGTGTGTTGAGACCAAGACCGTCACGACAACGACCACGACAAAGCGGTCATACCCTCCCCTCTATGTGCGAGAGCCTCGGCCTCTCCAGTCACTCGACACGAAGGAATACCCCTTGGCCGCAAAACCAACACCACCCGAGCTCACAAAGTTCAGCTTTGATGTCGACGAGTCCCATGATAGCGACGCCTGGTCCTCCTTTGACGATTCTTCCAAGACGCATTCTTTTGAGCGCAGCCAGGACGGCCTGCGCTCGTCCAATAGCTTCCTCCGACAAACCCGGCAACCCCGGACCAGCCCTGGCGACGACAGCAGGATAAAGTCCGAGCCTGGCGTTGAGAGCCCATCCCGCGACACTTCGCCTCAACAGGCGCTGAAGCCATCCACAGAAAATGCCGGTCTCCGCAGATCTGCTCGGTCAAGCTCAGTCGCCGGCTCGCCGGTCTCGTCCATCAGCAGAAAGGTGCTCCGCTCCTCCAACGCCGCTGCAGCGGCCTCAGCGAGCGCCGCCTCTGAACGGCCGCGTAGGTTGGGGCTTGCGCTCGTCAAAGACGAAAGAGACGCCGAACAACCAAGCCGGGACAACGGCCAGTCGTCGTATCTTGCCACGCCCGACAACTCTGGAACTGCTTCTGGTAGCGGTATTCGAAGCTCATCGCGGTTCCGCTCGCTACGCCTCGAGCGGTCTGGCGACAAGGCTGATGCGGGACCAAGCCTCGCTCCCCCCCTCTACGACGCCGCAAGCCCAACTGGCAGCGAGTCGCATACGGCATCTAGCAACACCGTTGCGACGCCGCCCGTTGTCGAAGCAGACGCCGACGCCTTCCCCGACCCAGATGAGTCTCTCCAGCAGACCGTGAGGACACTGCCACCGCGGGTCCTCGGCAATGTGGGCGTTTTAGATGCGAGCTTGCCTAGTCCCCGCTTGTCCCCCACACTTTCTGCCGTCCACCCATCTTCGAATCTCCACGACGAGGAAGCTGATGAGCTCGACGACCCATCCTTCTCACGGCACCTAGGGCGCCCAGACATGTCGTGGGCGATGGAAACACAGTCAACCGAGGATGCCGATGCCGCTCTTTTCTCCACCCACGACTCCTTTTCCCAGCGTGAAGCTGCACCTACCACCGAAGTCGGATTTCCCAAGCCAAACTTCCTCGAGGTTCGGTCTATGCTGGAGAAGTTCGACGCCATGCCAAATGAGATGAAAACGTTTATGATGTACCAGTTCCTGCGCCGATGCACAAGAAAGACTTTGCACACCGTCGCGGATGTTGTCAACCCTGCCCTCAAGTGCGACTTCTTCAAGCAGCTTCCGCTCGAACTGAGCCTCCACATTTTGTCATATCTCGACTTCCGGGACATGTGTCGTGCTGCCCAGGTCTCGAAGCATTGGCGCAATATTGTGGACAGCAACGAGACGGGTTGGAAGGAAATTTTCGACAAGGACGGCTTCGAGCTTCCTATCGGAGAGCTGCAGAGGGCCATCACGCAAGGCTGGGGTTGGCAAGACCCTGTCGGTGCCGAAGGCTGCGAGGTGGATCTGAGTCTCCGGAATCGCATGGCGTTTTCTGAGACTGAGCTCATCCGTTCTTCCAAGGCAGAGTCTCTTCCACGAGTTCGGACCTCGAAGCGAAAGCGTGGTATCACGTCCTACCCAGGAACCGAGCGCTCGAAGAGGCGCGCCAGCGCACAGGAAGCAGCCTCCAAGGATGAGAAGCTAGCACAGTGGCCCCAGGTACACAAATCGGAGGGCCCCATGTCTGCGGCTAGCGCTGCTGCAGCGGCTGTTCCCGACCCGCAGATTGGAATCCCAAGTCTCCGGAACCTGCATTTGTTCAAGTCACTCTACCGACGGCACCACATGATTCGCCAGAGCTGGACGAGCGGCAAGGTCAAGCCTGCACACGTCGCCTTCACGGCACACCCCCGGCATGTGATCACCTGTTTGCAATTTGACGACGACAAGATCATCACAGGAAGTGACGATACACTCATCCACATTTACGACACAAAGACAGGAAAGCTTCTGAAGAAGCTGGAAGGCCACGAGGGCGGCGTGTGGGCACTCCAGTACGAAGGCAACGTGCTGGTATCCGGTAGTACAGACCGATCTGTTCGCGTGTGGGACATTGAAAAGGGCTTGTGCACTCAGGTGTTCTACGGTCACACGTCTACCGTCCGGTGCCTTCAGATTCTGATGCCGACGCCGACGGGCAAGTTTGAAGACGGCAAGCCGGTCATGATGCCGCCCAAGCCGTTGATAATCACCGGCTCACGCGATAACCAGCTTCGCGTTTGGCGCCTCCCCGAGCCGGGATCACGACGTTACATCCAGACGGGCCCGCCTGCAAATGACTCTGAGTGCCCCTACTTTATTCGGATTCTCTCTGGCCACACCAGTTCTGTCCGGTCAATAGCGGCACACGGCGACATCCTGGTGTCTGGCAGCTACGACAGCACGGTTCGGGTCTGGCGCATCAGCACGGGCGAGGCTCTGCACGTATTGCACGGCCACACGCAACGCGTCTACAGTGTGGTTCTGGATATGAAGCGGAACCGGTGCATATCGGGCTCCATGGACTCGCTTGTCAAGATCTGGGATCTGGACACGGGCGCCTGCTTGCACACGCTGGAGGGCCACGCGCTGCTGGTAGGGCTGCTGGACCTACGGGACGAGAAGCTGGTATCGGCAGCCGCAGACAGCACGCTGCGAGTGTGGGACCCGGAGTCTGGTACGTGCAAGAGCACGCTGACTGCACATACCGGCGCCATCACCTGTTTCCAGCACGACGGCCGCAAAGTGATCTCGGGTAGCGAGAAGACAGTCAAGATGTGGGATATCCAGACGGGCGAGTGCATTCAGGACCTGCTGAGCGACCTGAGCGGCGTGTGGCAGGTCAAGTTTGACGAGCGGCGGTGTGTCGCGGCGGTGCAGCGAGACAACCTAACCTATGTGGAGGTGAGTTTGAGGATTCGCAGCAAATACCTTCCCCCCCCCCTCCATTTTTACACCCGCACTTACTGATCTTCTCCCCGCCTGTTACAGATTCTCGATTTTGGCGCGGTTCGCGACGGCGTGCCCCCCGAAGAGCTGGGGAAGCGGAAGCTACTCAACGGGCCCGAGGTGCAGTCCCTGATTGAAGAGGAGCTATAGTTTTACCCCCCCAAGTACATCCCTTTGCAAATTTCTGCCAGTCCCGGCTGTCCCTTGTCTCGTTTCTCCTTTTTCAATTATCATTACCGGTGTTTGGGCATTTTGCTAGCGATGGGGAAACGGATGCATTTTTTTTCATAGGCCCGTGTTTGTATCACATTGACTTCTTCTGCATTATTTACGCATATGCTCAGTTTATATGTGGGTTCTTACTTTGCTGCTCACCTTCTCCTATGTGTGTCTCTTGCGGTTGTTTTCCCCCATTCATTTTACGTTGTCGTCTTCCTGAAGTCACGGAGCGAAAAGAAAACAGACTGATTATGTTGTATTTTGGGGTGATTGGGAACTGAGATGAAATGGAAAACCTAGTGTCTTGCCTGTTGCCTTTGTTCACTCTCCGCCGTCCCGTTACGCCTTCTCTCGCGTTCTCCGTCTTTCTTTTTGTATTGGCCTGTTCCTGTGTCTGGATTTGTCCATTGCCTTGCCATACACGGCCAAAACAAACATCGTGATTCTTTTATTGGTTTTCGTCATACATTAGTCGCGAGATGCTGGGGGCGGCCTCAAGTCCATTCACCTTTTCTGCAGTTCCAACCAATCCCCCTTTTGTGTTTCCGTTTTGTTGTGGTATACATATCCTCTCTCCTCATAGAACCTCGGCGAAGATTGAAGAACACAACGAGAATAATTTTCTAGATACTCATTCATTTCCGTGGCATCTTTGTCTGCTGTCACAAAGTGTTTATGTAGAACCGGTCACAGTATTCGCTACCGAAATGCATGCCACTCGGTCAGAGATCAGCTGGTGATGTCACCAAAGCGGCGACAATGGAACTGGGCGCCCTGTCGCCCAGTTGTCCGACGAGGTTTTCATTTCCACACATGTTTCGGCCTCGTACTAGATGCTATGCGGCTCTTGCATGTTGACATCCTGGCTCGAGTTCTCCAGTCGCTGGATCGACTCCATGGTCCGCTCGAAACGCTGGCGATCCTCTTTGAGGCCGGCACGCTTCGCAGCCGTGGACGGTTCCTCGTCCATGAGGTCAAGGAACGTCTGGGGTGTTGTCCTATCAAACACCCCAAGCTGAGTGTCCAGATACCACTTGGACAGTGTGTCGACGACCTCGGGCAGCAGGCCCGAGATGATGTGCAGCGTGCACGTGTCGACAAAGCGCATACTCGCAGTGCGGTAGTACCCGCGGACGTAGGCGCAGACGGACAGCTCCTTGCCGTAGGGGTCCGGACCTAGCTTCGCCAACTCCTGGTTCATTGTTGCCTTCTCGCGTGCCCGCTCCTCCTCGGCCAAGGCCTCCCAGGGCCTGGGAGGCTGCCGCTCGGCGGTGCCACCGACACCTGCCCGTGCCTCGCCCAGGTAGGCTACCATGCGGTCGTGGTGGCGGTGCCGAGTCAACATCTTGGCCTCGGCCTCCTCGTGGCGGAGAAGGCTCTCCTTATTCAAAGTAAAGAACCTGCGCGTTTCAAGGTCGTAGTGGGAAAGTAGCGTGGCTTTGACGGCTGCGATCCGATCCTCAAGAAACTGCTTGAGCAATGCGGACGCCGCCTTGAAGATGCGGCGCTCACGCAGGTTGCTAAGGGCTACGTACAGCAGGCCGTGCAACTTGGCGTCGAGAAGGCGGTGCGTTCTGTCGAGGAGCTGCAAGAGGGGCACGTTCCAGGGCTGCACGGCCTCCATGCACAAAAAGGTGTAGACATCCTCAGAGACAATGTTGGGCATGCCTGGCTTGCTCTTGGCGTTGATTATGCTGCGGACCATCTTGAGGGTGCGTGACGGCCGGGGTTGGGGCAGAGCCATATGTTGCTGCTGTTGCTGCTGAAGGCGGTTTTGGAACAAGATTCGGCCGCTGGCGCTGGCCGGGCTGAAATTGTATTCGGAAGGCGTTTCGGTCTTGACGTAGTTGTCATTAGTACCATCAACACGGCCACCCCCCCGAGCACGTTTGGACGGCGTATTGGGCCCGCTCACATCGTGGTGGCCGTCCAGGTAGTCAAGATGAAGCCGACGGCGTCCTCCAGGGCCCCCAGTGGGTGTCTGTGCGGGTGCCAAGGCAGGTGAGGCATTGTGCTGGCTGACCAGATCGTCGTTATCTCCTGTCAGGTCAATACGACTGCTGGCGGCACTGTGGTTGCCGTTGGTGCCCGCAGAACTGTGTGCTCCAGACCCTGCGGGCGCCGAGGGCTCTACTTTGACAATGTAGCGCGGCTTCAGGGTTTCAACCTCATGCTGAAACTGCTGCATAATTTCTGTGACAAGCGGCAACAGGTTGGGTCCCTCGAGCATCAAGCGGACCTGGGTGGAAAACTCGGCGAGGCTCCGGCGGATCTCTAGCTCCGGATTCTCGGGCATGTCTGGGAGCTGGCAGAGTTCGTAGTTGACATCGAGGAGCTTGGCTGCAACCTTTTGCTTAATCTGTGGGAGGCTGGTTGGGGGGGTAGCCAGTTAGACAAAGAACACAATGGCCTGGGGAGGGAAGGGGCTGGTAGACTCACTATTTTGCAAACTCATGGCCGAGTTGCTGGGACATGAACGAGACCAGCCGGCTCACACCGCAGCGGTCCTCGAACTCGCGGAAGCACTCGCGCCACTCCTGGTTGGCCAGCCCTGGCAGCTGCTTGTTGAAGAAGGCTTCCTCAAAAGCGCTCTGACGCTCGAGCTCGTCAGCAGGACGGGTTGGGTCACGTTGCGATGTGATGACCATCTCGTCGGGGATCAGGTCGTGTGTGACAATGGGACGAGCGGTCATGAAGTAGCCATGCCCTACAACGTGCTGGTCGCCACGCAGCATGGCCATCCACTGCGTGGAGGCACTGGGGTTCGGCGGCAGCAGATCGGCCTTGGTCATGATGCCAATGGTGCGTGACTGGGCGTTCTGGGAGCGGATGATGGAAAAAGTCGACGAGGTCTCGGGGTCTGCGTTCATTGGAACGGCCCAGAGGATGATGGCCTGCTGGTGTGAGATATACTTGGCTGTCAGGTTCTCGACGACCTTTACGAGGTACTGGTCCTCGTCCCGCTTGGCGCTTGTGAACACGCCAGGCAGATCGTAGAAGCTAAGGTCTGCCAGGTCTGGCGCGCAAATGTCAACAGCCACCATGTTTGGACTGAACGCGGCCTCGTTGCGGAAGGCCTCGTTGCGGCTGCTGCTGCTGCTGCTGTTGTTGCCGTCTAGTGGATGGTACCGCCGCCAGACCTCGCCGGTGCCAGGTTTGTACAGCGAATGGTCGCTGTTCGGGTTGAGGGTCGCGATCTGGGCCCATCGCAGCGTATCCTCGATCTTGGACGGGTCGACCAAGTTGGCAAAGTCCTTGACATCGCGCCGCTTCTCAAACCAGGGACCAAACGGGTGCGAACGCGTCACGTTCGCGGGCGGGCGGTACTCGTAGTCTTGCTGCAGCGAAACACGGCAGGACCAGGGCGCTCCATCCTGCGAGCCCGACAGGCGGATATGCACGGGACAGCGCGTGCAGGCACCCTCACTGCGCGGAAGATAGATGCCCGAGAAGCTCGACATGAGGCTGGACTTTCCGGCGGACTGGTCGCCGACGAGCACGAGCTCGGGGAGGCTGGTGACATGCTGTATGCCCAAAGACTGTAGCTCGCCCAGCGTATCATTGTGCTCCTTGACCTTATCGCCAATGGCGGTGAAGCCGTGGTTGACGAAGCTGACGTTGGGGTGGGCCTGGGGAGCATGCGGGGGGACATGCATCTGGTTGAACCGGTCCATGACCGGATTCTCGGAGGGCTGGGCTTTGATCTGGCGCACCTCCATGATGAGCACGTTGTCATCGGAGTCATCGACACCACCGCTGTCACGGGTGCTGTAGGCTCCATCGCCGTTCATATCCAGGCCATGTGTGCCTTCACCAGAGCCGTCCGCGCCGGCGTAGCGGCCGGGGCGGGTCTCGATGCTAGCTGTGAACGGTCAGCGGATGGGCGGCGGTCGGTAGCAAGAAGATACAAATAACACTCACGGGCACCCGAGCGGGCAAAGCGGCGGCCGCCCGGCTGGTTGGGCGAGGGCTCTGGGACCAGGGAGTAGGACGCCGTGATGGCCGTGGCTGCATCGGCGGACAGCTCTGGCTTGATGCCATTGCGTTTGGCCATCTTGGCCATCTGGGGGAGGCGAGGGACCGGCAGGCTCGGCTGGATACCTTGCAGGGCAGCTCAGCAGGACGCGATAGGTTGGCAAGATCAGTGGGAGGCCCTTTGTTGACGATGAAGCGCTCGGGGATGAAAGTAAACACAGGTGAACAGGGAGCAGAAGAGACAGAAGAGGCAGAAAAGGGCTCGTGAAGTAACACGGCACGGAACGACAAGAACGAGAACGCAGTGCACGACGGGAGGGCACTGTTCTATTTAGAAAAGAGGTCGAGGGTCGAGGGTCGAGTGAATGAAGCCGTGCACATGGAGGTGCAAACGGCGTGAAGTGCAATTTGGGGCGACTCGGCGAGAGCCCAGGCTGAGGTTAGAAGATGTTAGTGGCAGAGGTACTGCAACTATAGCTGCTCTAACAGACACTATCAAAGCTGAGAGCCCAGCGGGAGTGATACGCCAGACGCAAAGGAGGGAGGTTGCCTGGCTTAGACGGGAAAAGGAAGAAGCATTGTCCCACCAACTGGCCCCACTCTCGCTCCCTGGCTGTCGTTGGGGCACGCCTACGAGCTGCCGGCCCCTGATTGGCTCCCAGCTCTCTCTGGCGCCCGTGCCACAGGCCATTTGCAACAGTGGACGCAGGGAAAGACCAGCAAATGGACCGACCTGTGGGCTGCTTGGATGCCCGCCAGGCGCCAAAAGGGGGGGGCCGCTTTCGAACATCGCCAGCAGAAAGACAAGCTGTTCTCTTGTCTTTGCGCATCTCACAACCAGCACCGCTCTCCCAACGCCCCACGAAAGAACAGCTACTTCGCTGTCGCTCACCGCTACAATGTCGCTCCAGATCCCACACCGCGAGAGGCACACGAACGGCCTCAATGCCGTGACCAAGGCTGTCATCCTGGTGAGTCGGGCAGAAAGGGAGGGGAAGAGGGGGGAGAGGGGGGAGAGGGGGGAAGAGAGGGGTGCTGAAGCAGCGGTGTCTGGGATAGCCCGCTCGGGGGCGTCTTGATGGGCGTCTTGATGCTAACAGGTCTTTTCTGGATAGGTCGGTGGCTCGTCGCGAGGCACTCGTTTTCGGCCCTTGTCGCTGGATGTCCCCAAGGTGAGGAGAAGCCGTTGAATCCAGGGATGCAGTTGGCGTGTGTGGTGAAGCACGGCGATGTTTTCTGGTTGTGCTTTGCTTCGACGGGATACCGGCTAACCATGCGCTCAACTCTCCTCTACTCCCCTCCCGTCCAGCCGCTCTTCGACGTCGCCGGCCACCCCATCATCTGGCACTGTCTTACTGCCATCGAAAAGGTCCCCTCCATCCACGAGGTCTATCTCATCGGCTACTACGACGAGTCGGTGTTCCGCGACTTTATCAAAGACGCCTCCACCAGCTTCCCTGGCCTGTCGATCAAGTACCTCCGCGAGTACCAGGCGCTGGGCACTGCGGGCGGACTCTACCACTTCCGTGATGCGATCCTGAAGGGCCGCCCCGAGCGGCTGTTTGTGCTCAACTCGGACGTGTGCTGCTCGTTCCCGCTCAACGAGATGCTCAAGATGTTCACGGAGAAGGATGCCGAGGCGGTCATCCTGGGTACGCGCGTCAGCGAGGAGGCGGCCAGCAATTTTGGGTGCATTGTGTCGGACAGCCACACCCGGCGCGTGCTACACTACGTCGAGAAGCCCGAGAGCCACATCTCGAACCTGATCAACTGCGGCGTCTACCTGTTTAGCACCGAGGCCATCTTCCCGTCGATTCGGACGGCCATTAAGCGTCGCGCCGACCGGCCGAACCGGCTGGTCAGCTACCCGTCGTCGGAAAACCTCGAGAGTTCCTTCATCGAGTACGACAACGACGATGACGACGACGGCGAGAAGAACGAGGTCATCCGCCTGGAGCAGGACATCCTGTCGGACATGGCCGACAGCAAGCAGTTTTTCGTGTACGAGACCAAGGACTTTTGGCGCCAGATCAAGACGGCCGGGTCGGCGGTGCCGGCGAACGCGCTGTACCTCCAGCAGGCGTGGCAGAACGGCTCCAAGGAGCTCGCACAGCCGGGGCCCAACATCATCCAGCCCGTGTTCATCCACCCGACGGCGCACGTGGACCCGACGGCGAAGCTGGGGCCCAACGTCTCCATCGGCCCGCGTGTGACCGTGGGCCCAGGCGCGCGCATCAAGGAGTCGATTGTGCTCGAGGATTCGGAGATCCGGCACGACGCTTGCGTGCTGTATGCAATCATTGGCTGGAACAGCCGCGTGGGCGCCTGGTCGCGCGTCGAGGGTACGCCGGCGCCCGTGACGAGCCACAGCACGAGCATTGTCAAGAACGGCGTCAAGGTTCAGGCGATTACGATTCTGGGCAAGGAGTGCGGCGTGGGTGACGAGGTGCGCGTGCAGAACTGCGTGTGCCTGCCGTTCAAGGAGCTCAAGCGGGACGTGGCCAACGAGGTCATCATGTAAGGGGGGAAAAGTGGTATCTTGGGAAACGACGTTGACCAAAAAGAGGAAGAAACAAGGGGCATGTGAGAAAAGGGGGGTGAGCAAAGAACTCATGGCATCCCATTTGAGTCTTCCATGCTGCAAACGCTGCTCTAGCACGGCTTGTCTTTTTTTCTGCCTCCTGTTGTTGTATGTCTGCATTTTGATGCTGTGCTGGGCCAAACTGTAATGCTTCCGTACCTTAATACAAAATAGAGAAAACGAGATGCGGAAAGCGTCGCACTCAATAGTTGTGCCGCTGTAAGTTCGAGTTCCATGCAGTCCTGGCCGCAGCCGTGCCGCGCCGTGCTGAGTAATACAGCCCGGATCGCACTGCGTCATCGCCGAAGGATGGCGTGCACCTTGCATGAGCCGAGTGCCGAAGCGCAAGAGGAGAGGAGTGCCGTGGACAGAATGCGGCGGCTTGCAGTTCTGCGCAAACACGTTTCAGGAATACCCAATTTTGACTTCTTCTCTCAAACTCTCCGACGAAGGGTCGTCTTTGCATGTTGTACTCTAGTCTGTTACCGCACAAAGCGTCCACCATGGTTTCAAACAAAACGCTCGTCTTCAAGAAGATCCCCAAGGGCCTGCCCGTCCCTGGCCAGGACCTCGTGGTCGAGGACCGGCCGTTTGACCTAGATGCGCCGCCGCCACCAGGTGGGCTCGTGGTCGAGGTGCTGTACGTGTCGTTTGACCCGTACCAGCGCGGCCGCATGCGCGACGCCGCCGTGCAATCCTACTCGGCCGCCTACGAGCTGGGCGGCGCCATCCCCAACGACGCCATTGCGCGCGTCCTCGCGGCGGACATCAGTGCGGCTTTCCAGCGGGGCGACCTGGTGCAGGCCTTCCTGCCCACGGCCCAGTACGCGCGCATCTACGCGAACGCGCCGCAGGTGCGCGGGCAGCCGGCAGTCCGACGTGTGCACAACCCGTTTGGGCTCGACTTGGGCATGTTTATGGGCGCCCTGGGAATGCCGGGGCTGACGGCGTACGCTGGGTTGCACGAGATCGGGCGCCCGCAAAAGGGCGAGACGCTGTTTGTCAGCTCAGCGGCGGGGGCTGTGGGCCAGGTGGTCGGCCAGGTAGCGAAGCGGGAGGGCCTTCGTGTGATAGGGTCGGTGGGATCGGATGAGAAGCTCGCCTTCATCACACAGGAACTGGGGTTCGACGGAGGATTCAACTACAAGAAGGAGTCGCCGCACGCGGCGCTGCCGCGGTTGGCGCCGCAGGGCATCGACATCTACTTTGAGAACGTGGGCGGCGAGCACCTCGAGGCGGCGCTGGACAACATGAACATCGGCGGGCGAATTCCTGTCTGCGGAATGGTACGTCATGGCATCTGTGTTTGGGAGGAGCTTCTGTGGAGATATCCGTTTTATCTTCAATGTGCCATACCTGCTGACATCTCTCTCGTGGCATATGGTGTAGATCTCCGAGTACAACAAGGCCGACAACGAAAAGACCGGTATCCGCAACGTGTTTAAGGTGGTGCCCAAACGCGTCCGCCTACAGGGCTTCTTGGTGAGCGACCCGCAGTTCGGTCCGGCGTACTACGCCGAGCACCAGGAGCATGTCCAGCAGTGGCTGCACGACGGCAGCTTCCGGGCCAAGCTTAGCGTCACGGAGGGCATCGACCACGCGGCGGAGGGCCTGGTGGGCATGCTAACGGGCAAGAATTTTGGAAAGGCGGTGCTGAAGATTAAGGAGTAGGGAGAGCCGACGAAAAGGGAGGTGGGTGGAGGGTGAAGGTGAGTGGATGGGGGGAAGAGAGGAGAGGAAACCGTAGGAGTGGGTAGGGATGTGGGGGAGCAGGATGCAGGAACGTGAGAACAAGAGGAAGAGAGTATCCCCGAGAGAAGAGCATCAAAGCTGCGCGAAACGGTCTGCTGACGAGGCAAGGCTCGATGGAGGCGACGGACGAGGCGTGAAAGGAGCGGGCCGACGCACTTGCGAAGACATTTCAGACACGGCTGCCGGGCCAGGGAAGAGAAAGGGAGGTTGAGTGGAAAGCAAAAAGGGAGAAAAGAACAACAGGATGCATACGAAACCGTAGTTGTATACGAAACTGAATAAAAAAGAAAGCAACAATAAATTGAAAGAAAACAGCAGCTAATGTCCGTCGAAATGAAGCCACAACCGCCTGATTCTTCGGCAGCACAAATAGTCCTCCCCACATATCCAGGAACGAAACAATAGCACCGCCTCTCCGAGATTGCAGAAGATACATCCTAATAGATGCTTTGTCGCGTTGGGTAATTGTAAGGGGCAGAAGTCCTCCCGTCCAGATCACGAGACACTGGGCGTTGCTATTCGGGTTGATGCCCCCGAACCCCCGCAGAGACAGCGGGCGGCGCGCGGTTGTTCCACGCCGCTTTCGAGTTCGCAACTCGTGTTTGGTAATGGCTGTGGCTATATTGGACCTTACTGGGCAAGCCTGGCCTGTATAGATGCAGAATCAGTTGGTGGTGCGATGGCTTCTGTCGTGACAACTGCACGCCTCTTGTATATAAAGACTGTCCTCCCGACACGGGACGACTGAGACAGAAAAGACACCGGAGACACGATAGAGACACGACAAATAAACCACAGAAGTCTTGTTCATGACACATTGCGCACTCCTGTTACACACCTTCTCAGTAATTTTACAATCTCACAACCCTTCCCGCCCTGCCCTCTGCCCTTCTTTACGCCATGGCGCACGCCTTTGCGCTGTTCCCCGAAGTGCAGCCTGCCTATAAGGACGGCATCAAAGTGGGCGACCAAGTCAGGTATCCCGACACGCCGTTCTTCAAGGGTGGCCTAAAGCCTACCGGCCTTGAGGGCGACATTGTGGAGCTGCAGACGACGGGCACGATCCCGCATGACATCAATGGCACCTTCTACCGCGTGCAGCCGGACCCGCGGTTCCCGCCCATGTATGAGTCGGACGTGAACTTTAGCGGCGACGGCTGCGTCAGCGCATTCCGGTTCGAAAACGGGCACGTGGACTTCAAGCAGCGCTACGTGCAGACGGACAGGCTGGTGGCGGAGACGCGGCACCGCAAGGCGCTCTTTGGCAAATACCGCAACCGCTTCACGGACAGCGAGATGGTGCGTGGCGTGATCCGCACGGCCAGCAACACCAACATCACGTTCTGGCGCGGGCTGATGCTGGCGTCCAAGGAGGACGGCCCGCCGTTTGCCATGGACCCAACGACGCTTGAGACGCTGGGCCGCTACGACTTTGAGGGCCAGGTGACGGCACCGTGCTTCACGGCGCACCCCAAGTTTGACCCGGATACGGGCGAGATGGTGGCATTTGCGTACCAGGCGGGCGGCGACGCACACGATGCGTCGTGCTCGGTGGTCGTGTGGACGTTCGACGAGGCGACGGGCCGCAAGGTCAACGAGTCGTGGTACGAGGCACCGTACTCGGGCATGATCCACGACGCGGCGCTCACCAAGAACTATCTAGTGCTGCCGATGACGCCGCTGAAGGCGGATCTGGACCGTATGAAGGCTGGTGGCAACCACTGGGCCTGGGATCCGACTGAGAGCCAGTACTACGGCATTGTGCCGCGTAAGGGTGGCAAGCCCGAAGACATTGTGTGGCTGCGGTCATCAAACGGTAAGCAATTCTACGCCTGCGTCTGTGTCTACATCTGTACTTTGTTCTTGTGCTAATACCCCCCCCCCCCCCCCCCCCCCCCCCAGCCTTTCATGGACACGTCGCCGGTGCCTACGAAAACGAGGACGGCCACATTGTCATTGATTTGACGGTAGCGGACGGCAACGTGTTTTTCTGGTGGCCGTCGGACGACGACGTGGCGTCCGGGGCAAAGCTGGCGCGGCCGCAGCTGCTGTCAGACACGGTCCGCTGGGTGCTGGACCCGTCCCTGCCGTCAGGCTCGTTTGTCAAGCCGGCACGGCAGTACGGAAACAACGGCGAGTTCTCGCGCATTGACGACCGCTTCGTCACAAAGCGATATCACCACTTCTGGCAGCTGCAGATCGACCCCACCCGGCCCTACGACTTTGCCAAGTGCGGCCCGCCTGCCGGTGGCCTCTTCAACGTGCTCGGCCACTACGACTGGGACGCACCGGAGGGTGCGCCGCGCGATGAGTTCTTTGCCGGCCCCACGTGCACGTTCCAGGAGCCTGTGTTTGTGCCACGGCCCGGGTCGACGGCCGAGGGCGATGGCTACCTGATGCTGCTGCTCAACAACCTGGACGTGCTGCGCAACGACATCCTCATCTTCGACGCGCTGCACATTGCGCAGGGCCCGCTGGCAGCCGTACACCTGCCGGTGCAGCTGCGGCTGGGACTGCACGGGAACTTTGTCCCACAGGAGGACATTGAGCGTTGGCAGAAGCAGCGCGCGCCGGGCGGCGACGTAGGCCCGGTGCAGGTGGCGACGACGCCGCTTCCCTGGCAGCAGGCGCTGGGCCACGGGACAAACGGGAGCAATGGGAGCAATGGTAGCAGCGCAGTGGGCACGAACGGGGCGTCGTAGGAGAGGGGATTATCAGAGGGCGGGTGATTCGTGGAAGGATGCTCGACAGAAGGATCGATGGAAGCGAGCGAGAGCAACCTTGCCCAGGCAAGGCTAGCGAGGAAGGGGAGGTCCAGCCATCGAGCAACCTGCTTATGCACCCGCCACTACCACCCCGTACCCCGTACTATTATTGCTAGCTGTAGTGCCCCCGTTTTTCTCCTTAGGATGACAATACTATGGTTGGATCTACTCTGTCCTTTTCTGTAGTGCCTTCCCTGCATCAGTCCGGGGTAGTGTGACCTAGGGGAAGTGGGGGAAGACGGGGGGTCTGCAACTCGGGGAGATCTTTCATCGCGGAGCTCGGCCTTCCATTCCTGCTTCACCAGGACGAATCCGTGGCCCGTCACCTGTTCATGTGACAACTTTCGGCCACTTGCACCATATCTGTTTGCCATGTGCTGCTCTGGCTGTCCAGAGTGTCGGCAGGCGGCGCCGACTGGGTTCCCGGCAGTATATGCCGCCTGCCGTCTTCCGTCTGGGGTTTCTTCGCCTCTTCACACCCACCAACCCTTCCCCTCAAAGGCAATTATACAGCACAACGTCCCTCCCCGCTCCGTCATGTGTCTTGCGTCATGCCGCTACAATCGTGCACACCCTTGCCCCGCTTTCTCCCCTTCGGAACACATCTAGATGGGGTTTATGTTTATTCGGGGCTATCAGGCCGAGCGCCGTTCTCGCCCTGCTTGCATGCTGGAGCCCCGTCGTTCGCTGCACGAGGTCCGGGGGCTCTAGGGGCACGACCTAGCCATCGCAGAATACGCCTTTGTCGACAGGGGCTGGTGCCGACCCTCCAGTTACGCAGCTGGGGACGGGATCTTGTCTCCTCGCGCCAGCCGCCAGCGGATATCAACGCGCCTCGGCCGCCTTCGGCGGCGCAGAGCTCCAGGCATCGCGCCTGGATGCAAGCGTGTCGTAGACGCCCGCCTGTCGGAGCATAGAAGCGTCTGGAGCATTTATATTTGAGTGAGAGCCCGCATAAGCAGCAGGAAAGGGATCTCGAGACATTGCCTTCATCCATAGCTCATTTGTTGACTCTGCACCGTGTTGCCAAGAAGCACCGTGTCACACATCATCCATAATTTCTTACACCTTCACTACCACCCCCGCCACCATGGCCAACGAAGTCGCACAGCTCAAGCAGACCGTAGAGGCGCTGCAGAAGCAGCTGACAAGGCTGGATGGTAAGTGTCTCAGGACGGGTTGTCGGGCCAAGGCCAACCAGTCTTATTTGATAGCGCTAAACGGCGACGAGAACGACGATACTAACCACCTGGCTTCTCGCAGACGTTGAGGAGGTCCGCAAACTGCAGTACATCTACGGCTACTACCTCGACAAGTGCCTGTACGAGGAGGTTGCCGATCTCTTCTCGGACGACGAAGGCGCCTTTGCGCAATTCCTCGGCGGGCGCTATCTGCGCAAGGAGGGTGTGAAGCGGCTGTATATCAAGCGCTTCGCAGCCTTCTTCGTTGGCGGCCGTAACGGCCCCGTGCAGGGCTTCCTGCTGGACCACCCGCAGATCCAGGCCATCGTGGACGTCGACTACAGCCACGCCGACGGGCGGCCGCGCGCGTATGGCCGCGTCCGCGCGCTGATGCAGGCCGGCGTGCACGTCAGCCAGGCCAGCCGCCACCCGCGCGGCTTCTCGCAGTGGTTCGAGGGCGGCCTCTATGAGAATGAGTACATCAAGGAGAACGGCGTGTGGAAGATTTTCCGCCTGCGCTACTTCCCCTTCTGGCATGGCGATGTCGAGCACGGCTGGAGCTACAAGGTGTCGGGCTTTGTGCCCTTCCCGACAAAGACTTTCCCCGAGGAGCCGCTGGGCCCCGACGAGCTTGTTGGCGCCGATCAGCGCATGCTGTGGCCCGACACCCGAGTTGTGCCCTTCCACTACCATCACCCTGTCACGGGCAAGGACGTCTCCGACGAAGACATGCAGGCGCCGCTGTATGGCGCCGACACCAAGGATGCCCTGCCGGCGCTGCGGATCGAGGGGTAGAGGGGGAGAACAGGATGCTGTGGCGTCTCACGGGTGGAAGTAATAACAGTGTCACTTTGCGGAAAACAGGAGAAGCTAGCTTCGAATCATAACAGTGAACAAACACCAAATCGTTGTTTTGCTGCCTTTGGCTGCAAGTTCCGAGTATGTTTATCTACCGCCAGTGGTCTAGCGACGCTGCGAGCTGAAATTCAAAAATACAAGCCATGAATAATATGGAGGCATCGGAAAATATGTGCCTCTTCGTGTATGAAATTCACGTGTTATAATGGCGGAGCAGGGCTCGGTATTGACGGCCATGAACTGAAAGACTTTGCAGGGTAGTGAAAAAGAACTTGGTCAACTCGAAGTACAAGGACATTGTAGTTATCGTTCTCACCCTGTGCAGTCTAGTCATGTTTGATGCCTCTGTCATGAGGGTGTCGTGCCCGCGGGATATCTCGAGACAAGGGCCTCCACATCCTGCTCTTAATTCAAAGCGTGCTTATAAACAACCCGCTTACGATGGATCGGGTTCTCCAAACATGGTTTTCACGGCCAGTGCCAGTGCCTGCCACCAGCAACGGCTTACAGGGACAACACTACTATAATCGGAATGTGATCTAGGTAATATAAAAAGAACGTTGCAAGCGCCTTTAAAAATGACGGTTTGCTATGCTGTGGTCGCTGGAAGAAGCCCCAGGTTCCTATGCCTCGTTACACGGCGAATTTTCTTCATGTTTATCTGTATAATATCCTGATGCCATTCAGGTGTCGATAAGAAAATTGCTATGCGAGGCTCGGCGTAAAACAGATTGCGCCATTAGCAGAAGATATTTTATGGCACAGGTGACTTGGCTGTCTGGAAGGTCCAGCAAACAGCATACCAGGAATTGGTGTAGATACAGGGCTGCCACCCCCCAGGAGCGCAAGAGGGTCGTGCCCTCTCACAGCTCCAGCGGCAGCTTGAACAGTCGAATAGCATTTGCACGGGCCACAGCCTCCTTTTGGTCGGCCGGCAGATCAACGCTCTTCCACCAGTCCTGGGCCACCTTGATGGAATCGTAGGGGTAGTCTGGTTGTCAGCTGAGAGCAGAGGGAACAAAGGGAATAAAAGGGCTCCAGACTTACCAATCGAATACAGGCATCGGTCCGCGCCAATCTCGTTGACGCAGAACTTGAGCCCCTGCGTAGAAAAATTGCCCGACGTCGTGATTGACACGTTATGCGTAAAGTAGTACTTGTAGTCCTGCTTGGACGGGCGGTTTGCGCGCTTGACTGGCTTGTTATACCAGTGGTCGGCCCGAAAGAGGTTGAAGGGGATCCTGGTAGTGCTCGGTCAGTCGGGTGGGTTTTGGAGGAGCAAGAGATCGAGAGACCACACGGCCCCAGGCAACGCCCGGGTCTCCTCGTCAACTCACCCTTCGCCGAGATGGCCTGCCACGATCTGAGCCTTGGGGAACCGGTCAAAGATGCCGCTCGAGCATATGGCGTAGATATGGAAGCTCAGGTCCAGGTGGAATTGCACGCCGGCGCCCAGCAGCTGACGGCGCGGCTCATACTTGCCGTCGGCGGCCAGGTCGCGGCCGGTGGCGTAGCGCGGGTGCATGTACACAGGTACGTCAAGCTCCTGCACGGCCGCCCAGAACACGTCGAACTCGGGCTCGTCGTAGTACCGGCGGCCGTCTGCCCCTTCGCCGCCGATGCTCTGAAAGTCGTTGAGGATGGCGCCGTACGCACCCAGCTGGCGGACGGCGCGCGTCAGCTCGGCGGCCGCCTCGGCAGCGCTGTGCATGGACAGACTCGCGAGCGCGCCGAAGCGCGTGGGTGCCTTCCTGGCCTCGGCTGTCAGCCAGTCATTTGCGGAAATGGCCAGAGCCTGGGCCTCCTTGGCATCGGCGAGACCCTGGGGCCCGGGGGACGTCAACGACAGTAACATATACTCGACACCCTCGGCGTCCATTTGCTGAAGACGCGTCTTGTGGATGTCCAGCAGCGCGGCCGTCAGCGGGTGTATGGCTCCTGTGTCCTGGCCGGCAGCCGCAGAGGGCGGTGCGTACATAGCGGCATCGAGGGCGGTGCGGGCGACGCCGGCCGGGTCGAGGACGGCCTCTTCGATGGCGACTGTCCCGCGGGCCATAATCGTGGGATAGGATGAGAGGTTACTTTGGGGAGAGATGATTACAGAGATTGCCTTTGGCGTTGATGGCTCTGTGGTTCAGCAGTGCTGGCGGTACGTCTTCTTTCTTTTGTTTCCTTTTAAGGTACTCGCGTGTTATGCAAACCCCCCCCCCCCCCCCCATGGATACGCCCCTTTACAGCTATGCACATCATGATACTTCCTACCTTGTCCAACTACCCCAAGCAAAAAACATGTATCCTGGCGCCTATAGGCCGCTGCTTGTTAATGCTCCCTATAATATGCGCGGGGTGTTGCCAGCGACCGCGTTCCCCACACTCCTTCGCACAGTCGGCATTATGTATCCGACGCGTCGCTGGCATCGGTGTCGGCTTGCCAAGAACTGGGGCAGCAAGCTCAAGCGGGGATGGGCGTCACAGGGACTTGGGCGGGGAGGGAGGTTGTGAATCATTGGCTTTCACGTTGGGGCTCCTTCTTTCAGATTGGCGACAGTTTGCAGCCCAGCCCAGCCAACGGTGCAACAACTGTGGCTCTAACGGTATTACCACTTTTTGCAGAAGTACAACGGGGCAAGCAAATGGAATGGGAATTGGAATTTGGGATTTATTTTCAAAATCTGTACGGCTATAGAGACTGCATTTCGGCTTCCCAGAACCGCTTCTGAACCTGCAGCGTCTGATGTCACCCCGCGTCTCTTGCCAGACCTCAATCTGGTAACACACCATGTCTATGTAGCTCACAGCAGCCCTGCCCCTCGAATCTAGGCGTCATCCACTTTGATGATGACGCTCTTTGTCTCGAGGAAGTTGTCTAGGCTGTGCAGCCAGCCCTCGCGGCCCTGGCCCGACGTCTTGTAGCCGCCAAATGGCATATCGCGGCCGGTGGCCGGGCTCGTGCAGTTGACACCGACGTAGCCGCTCTCGAGGGCCTTGGCAATGCGCAGGGCGCGGCTGATGTCGCGCGTGTAGACAGCTGCGTACAGGCCGTACTCGGTGGCGTTGGCAAGGGCGATGGCCTCGGCCTCAGACGCAAAGGTGTTGATGCTGACCACGGGGCCGAAGATCTCCTCCTTCATGATGCGCGCGTCCTCCGGCGTGTCGACAAAGATTGTGGGCTCGATAAAGTACCCGCCCAGCTTCTCGAGGTTGCCCTTGCCACCGAGCGCCAGCTTGCCGCCCGAGCTCTTGCCATCTTCGATGAAAGCCATGACAGACTTGTACTGAACCTCGTCGGCCTGCGGGCCGTGGGTGACGTCCTTGTCGAGGGGGTTGCCGGCGACGACGCTGGCGAAGCGGCGCGCAAAGGCCTCGCGGAAGGCGGTGGCGGCGGGGCCGGCCTCGACATAGATGCGCGAGTTGGCCATGCACACCTGGCCAGAGTTCCACTGGATGCTGTTGACCGTCTCGGCGACGGCACGGTCCATGTCGGCGTCGGCGAAGATGAGCGCAGGCGACTTGCCGCCGAGCTCGAGCGTGACCTTTTTGAGGTTGGACTGCGCTGCCATCTCCTGGATCAGGCGACCGGTGCGGCCGCTGCCGGTGAAGGACAGCGCGCGCACGTCCATGTGGCGCGACAGCGTGGCGCCGCTGGGCAGGCCATGGCCGGTCAGCACGTTGAAGACGCCTGGTGGGAAGCCGGCCTCGACGATGAGCTCGGCGACGCGCGCGGCGGCCAGCGGCGCCTTCTCACTGGACTTGACCACGACCGTGTTGCCGGCGATTAGGGCGGGCGCGGACTTGCTGGCAAAGAACAGCAGCGGCACGTTCCAGGGGATGATGGCGGCGACAACGCCCATGGGTTGGCGCAGGGTCATCGTGATAAAGCCTGGGGTGTGCAGGCTGGCCTGGCCCTGGATGGTGGCCCAGGCCTCGGCGTAGTGGTCGTAGTGCTCGGCGGCAGCAAAGGCGTCGAAGAACTGCGTAACGGGGCGGCCCATGGCGGTGGACTCGAGCTCGGCGAGCTCGGCGCTGTGGGCGCGCAGCAGTGCCGCAAGCTTCTTGAAGGGGGCGGCGCGCGCGCCCGGGTCTAATGCGGACCAGGCGGGGAAGGCGGCCTTGGCGGCGGCAACGGCGGCGTTTGTATCGGCCTCGGAGGCTTCGGGGACTGAGGACAATGTTAGGCAGTTGCAGGGCGGTTGTCCATACGTAGTAAAAGAGACTCACCATCGGCAATCTTTTCACGTGTCGCGGGGTTGTACAGGGGGAAGGTCTTCTTGTCGGAGGCTTCGACGAGCTGCGCATAGGGAGGCCTGTGTTAGCCGGCTGTGCTGGCGAGGCCCGGTATCTGGCCATGGACATAGTCATGGACATGTGCCTTACCTCTCCGTTGATGAGAAGCCTAGGGATGAATTTGGGGGCCATTGTGGCGGCTGAAGGCAGACGGCAGGGACAGATCGAGGCTTGGTGGACAAGGAGGAGGCCGTAGCTGGCGGAGAGACCAAGGAGCTGCCGCGGGGTGTCCTTAAATATGCTTTGCGAGTAGGCGTAGAAATATCCAAGGGGAAGGAAGAAGAAAGGTGGTCTTGATCTTTGTCCGGTGGCGTGCTCTTTGGTTGTTTTTGGCGTGTTGTTGGCAATGCAATATAAAAAAGCGGCAGGAAGTGTGAGGTACAGGGAGACGGAGATGGTGGCATCCAACCAGGAACATATCTGTGTGTGGATGATAATATACTATATAGATGCCTTGGTCGCTTCTATACTCCGTACTACTCCTCGGAGCTTGCCTGGTCTGCTGGTAGGAGCACGTCGGCAGCATACGGAGGGACAACTGGGGGGAGTCCTGGGGACTGGCTGCTAATGCTGGGAGCCACGATGTTCTTGGCGAGTGGCCTATGGTGAGGCGGCTCTTTGTTTCTCCTCTTTGGACACGGGATGGCAAATGGCATTCTTGTTTCACTTTCTCCCATCCTTCTGTACGTGTTCTGTTTATATTGCATCTCCCGCCTCCCACCCCCTACCCCCCGGTCTCCTCCCCCCCCCTTTTCATCAAATCCACAGTCTTTTCAACTAAGGAGCACTTGAAGAGCACGTTCTCGCTTCCATCTCGTTTCTTCATCTATTCCCCACCCTCTCTTCTGTCTCCGTACGTCCCTCTCAGCCTCTTCTCTTACCGGCCAGCAACTCGCCCACGACCGTCTCGCTGAATCCCCGCCGATGCAAGGGCAGGCAGTCTCGGAGCATCTTTGGACAATCTGGGATTAATGATAATAACAAGACGATTATCCGCACATGGATAGCGCGGGATGTACTCTCCCGCCACATTGCAACATCCACGAGGAGATATCTCGGCAACCGGGCAGGGTGGATCATGGAGCAGCCACGACTCGACGGAGATTGTCCACTGGGCCCTCCGAGTAAATCCCCTAAACCACAATGCCTTCCCCAGTCGTAGTAGCGACGGGTGCAGTTCGGCTTATCCTCTTTCAGGTTGGGGGAATGGAGAAATGGAGCCTTTTCTGGGTCTGTTTCCGCGCCCTTTCTGATACGGCCAGCCGTCCCCGCACAACCTGCCTCCCTCTTCCCCAGCATTTTACTTGCCGGCAGTCCCCACCGGCAACCTGCTGTCTTTCTTGGTCACATTCCTCCGCTCTCTTTCACTCCCTTTATGTCTCCCTCCACCCTTTCCTCCCCTCCCACCGAGGCTCTCCGGCCGTGCGGGGTGTTACGCTCTACCTCCTTTTGCCTCTCTTTCGCCCCTTTTGAAAACATAATGGAGTTATTATTCACCCAGGGGGCACGGCATGGAGCAAAGGTCCAGCCCTGGCAAATGGGCAAGTGGCTGCTCAGAAGGCGTGGGAAGAATCCTGTGCCGATGTCAACAGGAGCTATGCCCCCCCCTGGGTCCACATCCCAAGAAAACACCAAGGGCGTAGTTTTTATTCTCTCCTGGCGTTTCGTTGTTGCTTGGTCATGTTTTAGTTATTATACTTTTGGGTTATTTCGTGCTTGGGATTTTGTCTTTTGTTGCTGCATTGCCCATTTAATTGTTGGATTTATGTATTGGTGCCAAGTCTTCTTCTTTTCTCGGTAATCCTTCTACGACGACCCTCTTTTCTCCTCATTCGTCCTTTTTCTTTTTTTTTCTTTCTTTTTTTTCCCTCTCCGCTCCCCAGTGTTCCCCATGCATGTCCATTCTCCCCCATACCCCGTGCTTCTCCTCTCCCCTCTTTCCTCTCCCCAGATGTGGTCTGTTTGATTCTCCCTCTTCCTTCCATCCCTTCCTCCCTTCATCTCTACCCCTCGCTCAAGTCCAAACCGATCATCTTGATCAGTCCCAAACAACAGTCCACCGGGTCTCCTCTCTCACGTGTTTCTGTTCCTCTCTCCACCATTGACAGGACCCTGTCCTGCCGTCCTACCGTCCTGTCCTGCTCACCTCCCCTTGCTCTCACCTCATCACCACCCCACGACATGGGAGCGCAAGATACAGAGCCAAACATGCCCTCCGCCGGCAACACGGCGTCGTCGGCGGCGACAGCCAAAACTGGTAACAAGCGCCGGGCGCCAATGAGCTGCGACCGATGCAAGAGCCGGAAGACAAAGGTGAGCCGAGACAGCGTCTCGCACCCTGTTCGCGCCTCCTTAACCCCATGCCTGCTAACATTGTCAGTGTGTTGACCCAGGTGAGTGCCTCTCGACAGCTGGGCACCAGAATCGATTGCCCGAGATGCCTCTTCAGCACCATTCTCTGGTTCTTCTTCTCTCCCCACCCCGCCTCCCCTTCCTACTGACCACTCTCTACAGTCCCCGGCCCGTGCCAGTTCTGCGCCAGCATCGGCGCCGCATGCCACCTTGATCCTTCACGGCGCCGTCAGCGGCCCTACTACCACGTCTCTGAGGAGGAGTTCCGCTACATGACCAAGGCCCTTGAGCACTTTCTGCCAAACGTTGAGCTTAACTTGCAGAACCTGCGAGATGTGGTGCAGTCGTTGGAGCACCTGCCACCCGGCGCCCCGCCTCCCTATTCGGCGCCCTGGGAAGCATCTGCCGAATCCATCGTCGTTGTGAGCGACACCGAGAGCCGCACGACGCCTGTATCGTCTACGGGCAGCGGTGCCAGCGAGAGCAGCGTCAGCAGCATCAGCAGCATCAGCAGCATCAATGGCACCAGCGGCGGCACCAAGCCCGACGATAACGCATCCGCCACCCTCGAGGAGATCGATGAGCTGCACGGCGAGCTCGGCTGGCTGCGCGTCGACTCCCGTGGGACCTACCGCCACGTCGGCGCTGACTCTGGCTATGGGTTCCACGCTGCCGTGCGGTCGTTACGGCACCGGCGCGGGTCTGCGGTGGGCTGCGACAGCAGCGGTGGCGGAGGCGGCGGCACGGCCAAGACTGACATCATGCCACCCTTCAGCGCCGCACCGCCACTACCGCCGCCGTCAACACCCGATTCGTCCTCGGCCATGACCGCCGCGGCCATGGCCACGGGCGGCGTGCCATCGCCGCGGCTGTCGCAAGCACCAGTCTATACGGGGTTCGGGTCGCGCCGCCTGCAGATATTTTTGCCGCGCCGTGACCTGTGCAACCGCTGCGTGTCGCGCTTCTTCCGCGACATCCAGGCCATGTACTGGTTTTGGTCCGCAGAGCGCTTCTACGCCGTGCTGGACCGCCTGTACGCCGGCGACCCGTCCAGCGCCACGCCGGCGACGCTGTGCTCCCTGTATTCGATGCTGGCGTTAACGTGCGACAGTGAGGCGCAAAAAGCGCAGCAAGCCCAGGCCCAGTCCATGGCCATGGGTAGTGCCGGCGCCGGCTCTGGCAGTACTGGTGGCGGTGACCTGCTGCCTCTGGCAGCCGACCCGACGGTGGCCGGCCCGCCACCCGCAGCCAAGTACCTGTCACTGGCGAAGGCGCTGGTACCGGCCCTGTGTGACGAGGCGGACACGGACAGCGTTCGCGCCCTGTGCCTGCTGGCGCTCGCGCTTCAGAGCTCCATGTACAACAACACGGCATACATCTATATTGGCGCGGCAGCGCGCATTGCTCTGACTCTGGGTCTGCACCTGCAGCGCGACATTGAGCCCAAGGGCTGCCTGCAGCGCCAGGTGGACTTGCGCCTGTATTCGACCCTATACCTGCTTGACTTAGACATTGCGCAGTGCTACGGGAACCCGCCCGCCATCTCAGACGACGAACACGCCACCAGCAAGCCCCAGGGCCTGTCAGAGCAGATCCTCAGCCCCGGCTCGCACATGCCGCTTGACTACCTGACCGTGTCGTGCCAGGTCGTGCAGATCAAGCGCCACCTCAGCAAGCTGCTTTATACGCGCCCACGGTCATCGCCGTACACAGTGCCCTCGGCATCAATGTCAACAGCATCGGCGGCGGCTGCGTTGGCCTCGTCCTCCTCCTCTGCTTCATCATCCGCTTCGAACCCCACCGCATCTTCTTCAGCATCGTCCTCCTCCCCAATATCGGCGGCAGCAGCACCGCCGCTGCTCCGAGCCTCCGTCTCCGCCGTTCGCGATAACCTGGCGGCGCTTAGCACGTGGTACGCATCGATTCCGCCGCACCTGCGCGACGTGTCACGCGCAGCGCCGTTCCACCAGCGGTCAGTCTCGGTGCTGCTGCTGCGGTACTGGAGCGTGACCATGTTTGCGACGCGCCCATTCCTGCTCTACTCAGTGCTGCACGCAGAGGCGTACGCGGCACTACCAGCGACTAAGCGCGCGTCCTTTGACGAGTTCTGTGCAACATGCGTCGATGCTGCCAGGCATTCGTTGGCCGTGATCGCAGCCATGCGCGACGCCGACCTACTGAGCTCGCTGACGACGCTTGACACCGGCTGTATCATAGAGGTGCTGCAAATCTTTCTGTTGGTGCTGCCAACGAGCGGCAGTAGCAGCAGCTGCTGCGGCGGTGGTGGAAGTGACTCCAACGCCAACCCTGACCTCACCAGCGACCTCGACGATATACGCACGTGCCTACGCACGCTGCAGGGCATGGAGCAGATTCTGTGGACTACACATGCGCTGACTGAGGTCATGGCACAGCTCGACGAGAACGGGCTGCTCAGTGACGACAACGCGTTCAGCCCACAGCCTAGCCGCGGCGGTGCCGGCAGCGGCGGTACGCCTGGCACCTTCTTCCTTGACATCAACCAGCAGCAGCATCTTCACCCACACCAACATCAGCACCAGCACCAGAACCAGCACCAGCACCAGCAGCATCAGCATCTACAGCACCAGCAGGCACAGCAGCAAGCACAGCAGCAGGCTCACCAACAGGCGCACGAGCAAGCCCAGCAGATGCTGCTATCCGGTGTCATGGAGGCCTACTTCTCGGACTTGCACGATCCTTTCTTCTCCGTGCACGACGACGCAGCAGCGGCAGCGGCAGGACCGATGCTGGGTGACCATTTTCAGGACAGCCTTGCCCAGCATGGCGGATTGACCATGTAGGCTGAGGAGGATCGGGATCGGGTGGTTGGAGGAGAAGGGCTATGGCCATGGCCCCGTAATGTTTGTATTTTTATGCCGAAACGCGGCGTACTCTACGCAATGATGTGTTGATGCCGTTCATGTGCCCATGCACTTATATGCCCATATATTTCCCCTTTCCTCCCTTTTGATTGCAAGCTCTGGCGTCTGTGTCATGTAAATCATTCTTACGTCTTTGCAGTCACAAATATCTTCTGCGTCAGGAATCGAAACGTCCATTGAAAATTGAATAAAAGCCAATATGTATATATATTCCTACAGTACTGTAGTACTCCGTACTCCAGTGCTGGAACCTGTTGACATGTATCGCCTGTTCTCCCTATCTGCTAGTTCGTTCCTTAACGTGCGCGTCCCTCATATTCTCTCCCCTATGCCGGAGTCGACACAATCACCGGTGCAGCTGGCGCTGCGGCCATATTGACAGCGGCGGCCTTGGTTGTGCCCTGCACCTTGGCCAGCGTGGTGTCAAAGACCTCCTCAGCGTGCTTCTCGGCGTCGAAAGCGTGGATCCAATCATCGCGCGGCAGGCCGATGCTCGTCGGATCGTCACGTACCTTGGACCAGTCAGTCTTGTGCCACTTGTCGCGTGTGGCCTCGCCCGTCTTCTGCACAGCGGCAACGCGGTCGTAGCGGATCTCCTGGTGCGTGCGGACGGCGAACGGCACGTTGCCCTTGCCGGCGCGCCGCAAGCACACGGCCAGCGTCACGCCATCCTCCATGGCCTGCGTGGCACCCTGTGTGCTGGTAGGCAGGAAGGGGTGGGCGGCGTCGCCGAGCAGGAGGATGCGGCCGTGTATGCTGGTCCAGGTTGGCAGCGGGTCACGATACACGAGCTTCCAGTCGACCAGCGAGGGCGTCTTCTCGACGATGGCACGACACATGGGGTCCCAGCCCTCGAGCACCTTGTAGACGTCCTCGAGCTTTCCGGGGAAGGACCAGGACTCCTTGATGTCGTGCTCGTCCGGGTGCGTTAGCACCCAGCAGCAGTCTGAGCCACCCTTGATGGTGGAGAAGAGGAAGTGCACGTTGGGGCCGATCCAGCCGTTGAACGTGTCGCCGTTCTCGCAGAACTGGCGTGTGCGCGGGTCTTTCATCATCTCCGTGTTGGAGAACCACGCGCGCCAGATGGCGTACCCGCTGCTCTTGGGCTTGTCGTCGTAGCCGAGCACGAGGGTACGAGCCTTGGAACGCACGCCGTCGGCGCCGACAACGACGTCGGCGTACACGCGCTTCCCGCAGCGAATGACGATGCCTGCCTGCGTCTCATCCTCAAAGTACTCCTCCACGGACTGGCCCAGGTGGATGGGGATCTTCAGCTCGTTGCGCGCGTACTCGAACACGATCTGGTGGAGCTCTCCGCGATGGCCGTTAAAGACGGGTGCATCCTCGACCGCCTCTGGTGTCTTCTGGTGGAAGACGACCTCGCCCGTGTCGTACTTGTGGATGCGGAAGCCGTAGGCGCGCAGGTCAATACTGACAGCGCGTAGGCGCTTAGCCACCTCACCGGGCGTGGCACCCCAGCGGTAGAAGATGCGACCGGCGTTGGACCCAAACGAGATGATGTCGCCCAGCACCTTGAGCTCAGGGAAGTTCTCATAGATCTCAACGTCGTGGCCCTGGCGGTGGCACTCGATGGCCGCCGTGAGGCCGCCGAAGCCGGCGCCGACGACGACGACCTTGATGCCCGTCTTGGTAGCCATTGGGAAGGTGGAGTCTCTTGTTCTTAAGAGAGTGGTGACCTGGTTGGATGGACTGTATAATTGCAATAGTCAAATTACTGGCTCTCTTCTCTCTTGCTATGTCACCGACTCTCTACTCGATCACTCCCACCGCAGCCTACTTTTACTTCTTTTTTATCTCAACCCCCTCCCACCGTCGGGACGACTATCGGGATGTTTATTTTACGCCGCTGCTCCACCCCGCACCCGGACGGGGTATATCAATGCGGAAAAGGGAAGCGTGTATGGTGACCAGGACCTTTGTCAGCACACTTCAGCATACACCGGAGAGAAGACGGCTCCATGGTTTATCCTCCCTGGGGAGGCCGAGGCCCAGGAGGGGGAGTGCGGGGGGTGGCTACAGGAGGGATGACCAAAAATGACGGAGGGGGGGCTGAGGGAGGGGAAGAGTGCGGGAACCCCATGGGGCGGACTGGAAAGTGATATGTGCCGTGCCGGCTGTTGGTTTATGAGGGGAGGCCCCCAAAGCCGAGAAGAGAGAAGGGGGGGAAGAGGGGACGATCCAGAAGAAAGGGGAAAAAGAAAAGGGGCAAATGGACGAGACGGAAGATGAAGAGAGGACATTGAGAGCCATGTTCACCATCGACCCAGCCCTTCTTTTTCTGGGCCATCCACGGACATCCCTCGGAGAGTCGCAATTGTGCAGGCCCCGGCCGTCAAGAATAAATCCATGGACCGTTTTTGATCCATGACAACCTTGTTGGATTCCTGGGGTAAGAGGTGTGGTGTGGTGGTATGTGGCCACTCGCTTACACCAAATAGAACTAGGGGTGGGGGCGTAATAAAACAGGTCGGCTACATGGGCCCGAGGACTGAAGCTAGATTGTGACGACGGATGTTATTGCGGCGATGATGCTCTGACGCTGGCGTCTGAGAGCTGTGGAAGGAGGGAATCTTTTCTTTTTGTTATTCGTTGGAGCGTTGTTTATCGTTGTCCGATTCGTTGTACTATGACATATTTCTAGTTGTGATAGCCTTTTTTCTTAGGTGAGGAGAATATCCAAGAGGAACATGCAAGAGGGAGGTTGGGAGGCGGGGAGAGACAACAAAAAAGGAAGCAATGCAAAGCAACCAAGGAACCAAGAAGAAACCACGGGTTCTGTCTTCCAAGACCTGGAGATGCTGCGCTATATAAGTTGCGCGGGATAGGAAGCATCTTGACGTAGCAGTTCGTAAACGGACAAGCCACCTAGAAGCCTCAAGACTGTCTACAAGTTTACTATCCCCCAGCGCTTCGCCATGGCCTCGCATCCCGAATACGGTGCTACCACCACTGCGACCGAGGTCGCCGCCGCGTTCGCTGGCAGCATACGGGGCAGAAATGGTAGGCTCGGGACTCGGCCCCACGTGCACTCTCCGTAACCATCCTCCAAAACCTCACGCGGTCCCCCCTTATCGCCTTGTTGCTAACCCACTGCAGTCGTCGTCACCGGCGTCAGCCCGGCCAGCATCGGCTACACCACCGCCGTGGCCATTGCGTCCCAGGGCCCTGCGAGCCTCATCCTGGCCTCCCGCACCCAGGCCAAGTTGGACGCGGTCGCCGCGGACATCCGCAAGAACCACCCCGGCGTTACGGTGCATTGTGTGCCGCTTGACTTGGCGTCGGTCGGATCCGTACGCACGGCGGCCTCGGCCATTGGCCGGCTGGCGCCCCGCCTTGACGTACTCATCAATAACGCAGGCATCAGCTCGCCTGAGCGGTGTCCGCTGACGGCGCCAGACGGCACCGTGCTGGACGCGCAGTTCTTTACCAACCACCTGGGTGTCTTTCTGCTGACGGCACTGCTACTGCCTCAGCTGCGTTCAGCAGCTGCGTTGAGTTCGGTGTCGGACACGGAAGCTTCTACAACGACAGGCGCTGCAGGCACCACGCGCGTCGTCAACGTCAGCAGCCAGGGCCACCGGCTGTCCCCGGTGCGCTTCAGCGACTACGCCTTCCGCCGGGCAGTCTACGACGTGCCGGACGCCGAGAAGCCCGATGCGGCGCTGCCTCCCTTCTTCACCACGACAACGCCGGCGAAGCAGGACGGTGAAGACCATGGCTACCCGGGTTTCTTGGGCTACGGCCAGAGCAAGACAGCCAACATCCTCCACGCTGCAGAGCTGGTGCGACGGCTGCAGCGGACAGGCGCCGACATCACCGCTTTCTCGGTGCACCCGGGTACGATTGAGACGGACCTGTCGCGGTCGCTGGACCAGGCGGGCCGAGACGCAATAGCCAAGACGGCGCCCAAGGGCGTGTGGAAGACGCAGGACCAGGGCGCGGCGACTACTCTCGTGGCGGCCTTCGATCCGGCACTGGGGACGGTACATGCGGGCGGCAATGCAGGAGACGGTATAGAGACGGCTGGCTACCTGAGCGACTGCCAGTTGCGCGATGACATGGTTGCGGTGCACGCGGTGGGGGCGGAGACAGCACGGAGGCTGTGGGAGGAGAGCGAGAAGATGCTGCAGATGCAGGTGGAAGTGTGACACGCGGAGAGCAGACGAGTTGAGATATCAGTTGCGTAGATGTGTAAACTGTCAATAACGGCCTGTATGCCTCTTACTGAAATTATTTCGAGTGATACTAGGAAAGTATATACAGCTCGTCTGCCGATGGAAGCCTCATAAACATTCTTGTCGAATCCCTTCCCTCCCCGTCTACCGTTCTACCTCTCGTCATCTTCCGTCCAGCCCTTCTCCGTCTCGTCCACTCTTTCTCTCTCTCTCTCTCTCTCCTAGATTTTTACTTTTACCAGCCGCAACTCGCCGTTCTCGTCAATCACCGGCTCTCCCTTGAACTGCCGCCTCTGCTCTTGGTAGAATGTGCTCATGCGGTACTTGCTCTCACCGTCAAGCGGCTTCAGGTCAATCAGCGCCTGCTGCGCCTCGCGCTCCAGCGTCGCGCGCACGGCGTTGTTACGCGGTGTGATGCTGCAGCTAAAGGGCTGCGGCCGCATGTTCAGCCCGTTGGTAAAGGCAAAAATGTCGACGTCAATGGGCTTACCCGTGGCGGGGTCGGTGGCCTTGGCGACGTTGAAGGCCCACAGCACACGCGCAATGGTGATCCATACACCCTGCTCGGCCAGTGCCTGGCCACTGCACACGCGGCGGCCCCAACCAAAGGTCATGTAGCCGCGGTCGCCGGGGAAGGGCCGGTGGTGGTCGTTTTCCGGGAAGAAGCGCTCTGGGTAGAAGCGGTCGGGCTCGGGGAAGTCCCGTGCGTGGTGGTGGATGGCCCAGATGTTGCCCTGCACCCACGTACCTTCGGGGATGTACCAGCCCTTGTAGTAGTCGTCCTCTGTGGGCGCGTGTGGCTGGCCGCCGATGATGGCGACGGACCGCCAGCGCAGCACCTCCTTCACCAGCGCGTTGACGTACGGCAGGCGGTCGCTGTCGTCCCAGTGCGGCGAGCGGTCGGGGCCGATGACGCGGTCGATTTCGGCCTGGGCGGTGTGCATAGCGTCGGGAAAGGCGCAGCAGGCAAGCATAAAGGTGATGAGCGTGCTCGACGAGGTGTCGGAGCCGGCGCCGAACAGGTTGCCCGTCAGGCTGGACAGCTCCGCAGTGGACAGGTTGTACTTGGCGGACTCGGTCACCAGCGTCTCAGCAAACGGCTTGGGCACGCCGACCTTCTCGGCGTCGGACTTGGCAGCCTGCTGCTCGAGGGCCTCCTGGGCGAGCGTGTTGAAGAAGTAGTGGCCGCCGCTCTGGCCGCGGTTGCCAAGGCCATGCATCCACGGCATCCAGCGCGGGAACTTGGCCAGAACGGGGAAGGTCTCCATCAGCATGGGAAAGGACTTGCCCGGCACGTTGAGTTCGGCAGCCAGCTGCATGAGCGCGATGACCTCGGTGATGATGGGGTCGTCGAAGCTGGCAACGCGGCGGCCAAAGGCCAGCACGGACACAACGCTGGTGGCGTAGCGCTCGAGGTGCTTGACGTAGGCAGTTGGCTCGCGCAAAACGTCGAGGGCGACCACCTTGCTCTCGTTGTTCTGCACGTCGCGGTAGCGGCGCACGGCCTGCACGCCGACGCCGAGGTGGATCAGCTTGCGGTGGACACGCCACTGCTCGCGTTCGGCGTTGTTGCGAATGCGCATGGTCACCAGGTTGGTCTGGCCGGTGCCGAGCTCGCCGAAGACGACCATGCGCGGGCGCGAGGCGTAGATCTGCGCCTTCTTCTCCAGGATGTCGTGCGCGCACCAGGCATCGTTGATCCAGATGGTCGGGTTGCGGCCGATCCAGAAGGTGATGAGCGGCACGCCGTACTGCTGTGAGAGCTCTTCAAAGTAGATCCACGGCTTGTTCTTGGGCAGCAGGAAGGTGTTGCCCACAATCGGCCAAGGGAAGGGCCCGGGCGGCATGCGGGAGCGCAGGTAAAGCATGCGGCCGTAGTCGACGACGAGCAGGGCCAGAGCGGCCGTCAGCAGGGCGAGGGCGACATTGGCGGCGCCGAATTGCACAAGGGCGTCCTGGAGCCGGACCAGCGTAAGCTGGTGGGCGAACTTGTCGGCGATCATCCGGAGGAGGAGAGGGGTTGGCAGGGTGAAGAGATGCTCTAAAAGCATGAACAAGAATACAGCGGTGTGGCGATACCGGGAATAGAGCCTTCCGTGACCAACAAAAACAGGAGTAGATGCAAAACACGACAAGGATCACGGACACGATACAACTGGTAGACAATCAATATATCAACCGCCTTGCCCACCCGCTCGGGCTCTATGTTTATAACGCACGGAGCGAGAAACGGACCTTGGGTTGCCTACTTTAGTGCCGCTGCGATGCAGCAAAGCATATCGGCAGTGGCAGCAAGTCTGTAGATAGCGGAGACAGCATCAGACATTGCCTCAACGATCATAGGCTGACCGCAATGGGGTTGTTGCAGATCCAGGACGGCTCCTCCAGGCAGGCTCACGTTCTCCGGTGCGCGGAGGAGCAGAGGGTCGGGATTGTATTCTCACGCCTGCTAAGCGCCCCCACCAGGTGTCTTCTTAGGCGGGTCCGTCGGCGTGGTTGTGAGGGGAGGGGAGAAGCAGGGGAGGGGAGACAGCGCGGCAGGTGTTTCCAGGCCAATGTCAGTGCGTGGTGCAGGCGTGTGTGAGCCAATCCTGTGCACGATGCAACGTCTACAGGAGGAAGGCGTATGCGTACTCGCCGTCCTTGCCGGTATCACAGATGAGCACGGCATCCAACGACGGGCCTGAGGTAGCACGCCGCCAGACACGGCAGACCTTCCTGCAGGTGCCGCCCGCCGTTGCACTGCCGGCGGCGGTTCGGAGTGCTGGCGGCCGCGCCGCGGAGGCATTCGTCACGTTCTGTGTGACCTGATTTTGGATATCTGTATTCTTCTCCTGTGCTCTGTCGTTTCATCGACCCCTTTCTTTTCCTCTTTTCTTCACTCTCGATCCAAGCGATCCCCGTTGCTCACCTGCAAGCCGTCGGGGCATTCAGTCCGAGTTGGCAGCAGTTGGCAGCAGACCGCAGCCACGGGAGCATTCAGCCGACAGGGGAGCAATTGGCCAGAGATTCCTACCCCAAACGGCCCAATGGTGGCCAGTGGCGACCAGTTGCGTTGTGGTCTTGTGGTCTTGCGTCCCATTCGCCTCGCAACGCGTCGCTTGATGCGGCCGATGATGGAGGGGGTCGATGTGGGGGGGATTGAGGGGAGTAGCGACCGAACGGCAGGACGGAATGCGGAGAAGGTCGTGGTTTCCGGTGGGGCGGCTGGCTGCAATGGACCGACTACTCCCGAATAGGCTCTAGCGCCTTTGTGCGTAAGGGTGGGGAACCCGGCAAACGAACGACAACGCTTGAGCACGCTTGAGCACCGGAGAGATGCGTTTGGCCCCTATTCGAAAACACATGAGGGACAGGCATCTTGCAAAGCCATCTCTTGTTTTTCCACAGACTCATCGATGACCCCACTCCCGCTATCTATTTTTTGGTGGTATTTCTCTCGGATTTGCCCCTACGGACCCCCTCTCTTCCCCAGACACCGCGTTGGCCGGCTCTACGGCGACCACAGCACCGAGCTGGTGCTGCGAAGATACACTTTCTTGCTGTGGCCGTCTCTGTCCTGTCAATCTTGCCAAGATGTCTGTCTGGATCGGCAATTCTCTGATTAGGCAGAACTGCTGTGGGGACGGCGCAAAAAGTGGAAACGCTGGGAAGGACTTCCATATTGGGGGGGGCTGCGGTCTGGAGGCCAACCTGGCTGCCGTCGACAACGGGACCACTCCGCGGATGAGAAAAACCTGGGGGAGCTCTGGTACGACGTAGTCTGCGGGGTGAGGGATGGCCGGGGCTAGAAAGCTGGGGTAGAGAGCTGGGCGAGTGATGAGGCGTAGTGCAGCCAAATACGGAGCTATCAACGATCATAGACAAACTCTCCTCGTGTCGGTCCAAGTCTGTCTCCGTCTGGGACACAGCTCTACAGCACGAGCTTGCGAGGGCTGGTGCTCGGCCGGCCACGCAAGTGTGCGCGGTTGTGAGTCTGGGCCGAGTCCAGCATCTGCCCAGGCCGCACATTGTATAGACCCGCGCATGCACGCGCATGAACGCCTACAACGCGCATGCAGCCCATCGTGTTTACGCCCTGTCCTCACCATGGCTTGAACCACCTCGCTTGTGGCACAGATGAACAAATGGTACGACCGTAGCAGCCCATAGTCCATTCCTCGTAAGACCCCCGGCACGTGGCCCCTGCCGCCTCGGCTGAGATACACAGCCCTCCCCTGCTCGTTGTGCGTTCTGTGTCGGCCAGTCTGGGGTAGTCTGGGGTTGCGGAAAAGGGGGGCGAGGTTGGGGCCGACAAGGGCTTGGAGAACGTCCAGTGTCTTTCTGCACGTGGGCGCTCTTTTCCGAGGGGGTATCGTCAGGCGTCCCCCTTACTTTTGGAGTTTGGCTCTTGGAGCTCTGCCACCTCCGCATTTTGGTCTCGTCTCTTCCCTTGCCAGTATTACTGCTCTCATATTGCTATGGCTCCTCTCTTTTTTTTTTTTGGTAAAGCTAGGAAGAATCGAGGCGAAGGCAAGACAGCAATGGGGGGAGGGAGGGGGCGTGTGTTCTTTGTGTCTTTTGTGTCTTTTGTGTCATCTGTGTCTCTCACGTCCCTCGTGTTCCAATATGTCTTCTCTATGCACGTCTGTCTGGGCAATGTAGTCTCCCCCCGGCGGTAATACTGACGGAAAGAGGAGTCAATGCGACCTAGAAGCTTCAATCAGTACTCCACACTCTGTAAGAAGTAACCATGCTGGTAGAAAAAGGTCCGGGGTAGAAGTCTCGACCCAGCGTCCATAGCCCCCTTACAGCGAGAGGCATTGTTTGGCAGAACCGGGCCCGGCCAGGTGTCCCGGTCCCCTAGCTAGCAAGCATCATAATTTTCTCCTTTTGACCATAAAGGGGCTCGATGCCCCCGTCCATTTTATCCCTTTTTCCCGGCCGTCTCTTTTTATATTCTTCTGTCTCTCATCTTTTCTCTCCCCTCTTTTTTTTCTTTTCCCTTTCTCCCTCTCCTCCTCGTCGTGTGCTTTATATCTTTACAGGCTTCTTCCTCCCCCCCCCCTGTTTGCTACTCAATCTTCCTGTAGCAGGCAAGGCAGACTGGGCAGACCGGACAGGTCAACAGGACATTTGTTTACGTTTGGGACAAACCTCTATTATAGCATTGTCTACCCGCACTACGCCTTCGCACCATGGGAAATCCCAAGGACGTCTCCGCCGCCCAGCGCGAGCACCAGGCGTCCGCCATTGAGGCTGCCGTCCTCGATGCCGCCGTTGTCCACTCCGAGGAGAACAGCTCCAGCCTGAAGGACCACTGGAAGTGTCTCGCCGCCTGCACGCTCATGACCATGTGCCCCTTTCAGTACGGCATCGACTTTGGCAGCATCAGCGGTCTTCAGGCTATGACTGGTTTCCTCAAGGTAAGCACTGCCTCTGGCGTCCCAACAGTCCCCTATTCCTCCCGCTGACCAAAGGTGCAGGACTTCGGATATGAGATCCCCAGTACCGACCCATCCCAGCCATCCACCTGGGGGCTCCAGACCGAGCGCCAGCAACTCATCTCGTCGCTCATGATCCTGGGCGCCTTTGTCAGCTCCGCGTGTGCGGGCCCTTTGGCCGCCTACGTGGGCCGCCGCGTCTCCATCTGGATCGCCATCGTGCTGTGCTGTGTTGCCAACGTGGTCATGATGACAGCGCGCCACATCGGCCCCATGTACGCGGGCCGCTTGCTGATCGGCCTGGCCAACGGCTTGTTCATGACCTTCTCGCAGCTGTACATCCAGGAGGTCACGCCGGCCAAGTACCGCGGCATGATGATCTCGGCCTTCCAAGTGTGGACGTCCGTTGGCACTCTCATCGGCACCATCGTCGACAACTTCACCGCGCCCATCGACGGCAACCGCTCGTGGCTCATTCCGTTGGGTATCGTCTTCGCCATCCCCGGCCTGCTCTTCTTCGGTCTCTTCCTTATCCCCGAGTCGCCGCGCTGGCTCATGGACCAGGGCCGCTACGAGGACGCACGCAAGTCGCTGCGCTGGTTGCGGCCGTACACGGATGACGTCGTTGAGGTCGAGGCGCGCGGCATTCAGGAGGCGCTTGAGGCCGAGAAGGCCCTAAGCCAGAGCGTCGGCCTGATGGACCTGGTGCGCGACCCGGTTGACCGGCGGCGGACGCTGCTGGCCGTCGGCGCCGTGTCGCTGCAGGGTGCCTCGGGCGCCATGTATATGATCGGTGCGTACCTTTTCTCCGTGCCTATTGCCCGTTTGCCCGTATGTCTGTCCGCCTCACTAACAGGAACCCCCATCCCCAGCTTACGGTACCTACTTCTTTGAGATTGCCGGCATCGACCGTCCCTTCCAGAACGCCTGCATCTTGACCGGGCTCGGCGTCTTCATCATCATCGTCAACTCGGCCGTCATCGTTCACATTGGCCGCCGCCGCGTTTTCCTGACTGTGGGCATGACCATCTGTGGCGTCGCGCAACTGCTGTCGTCCATCATCTACACTGTGAAGCCTGGCAGCCAGAGCTCCGGCAAAGGCATCGTGGCCTTTGCCGTCATCTACATTGTTGGCTACAACGGCATGGTGGCGTCGTACGCCTGGCTGTCTGGCGGCGAGCTGCCGTCGCAGCGGCTGCGCTCGCTCACCTTTGGCGTCGCCGCCGCCATGGGCTTCCTGCTTGCCTGGCTGGCCGCCTTCACGGCGCCCTACTTTATCAACCCGGCCTCCCTCGGCTGGGGCCCGAAGTACGGCTACATCTGGTTCCCGTCGTGCCTGATTGGAGCGTAAGTACAGGACAAGCTGCAATGCTTGAAAAAAAGCCCTCCCCCTCGTCCTCCCCCTCGCCCCCCCCCCTTTCGTCGACGTGTCCCCGTTGCTGACTTGCTCCAGTCTGTGGGTCTACATGTACCTGCCTGAGGTCAAGGGCCGCACCCTTGAGGAGATTGACGAGATGGTATGTTCTCTATTTCGCCTTCTTTTTTTCGGTTCCCTTGTTTTCCTTTCTCTGTCCCCCACTAACTCGCACAGTTCATGGCCAAACTGCCCGCCCGCAAGTTCCGCAAGTACAAGTGCGTCGGCGGCGCGCACCTCAGCGACAACGAAAAGAGCCACGGCGCTACCGTCGAGACTGTCGAGACCACCCAGTCGGCGACGTAAGATGGGCACGAGTAGGGAGAGGCAGGCGAGGATATGGGCAGAGGGGACCTCTGTCCTTCCCGGCTGTCTGGGATGATGATCCTTGCGTTTGTCCCAGTTCTTTTTCTCATTTCCTTTTTCTCTTTCCTTTGCTTTTCATCTGTTTTCTGTTTGCAAGATACCCAGGCCTGCGTATGGGGACCATGCGTGGTCAGGACTCTTCTGCATCATGTTCTTGTTCCCATCTTCTTTCATATTTTCTTCTGTCGTTTTCCTCTCCTTCCTTTCTCTAAACGTGAAGCCGTTTACTTGGCTCACGTCGAACGCATTCGTTTCCCGCGCCTTCCATTCCACCTCGTAGACACGGTATGCAACACTATGCCCTTTGTGACAAGCACTCACTCTGCGCCGCTGTGCGCCGCTGCACTCCGGAGCATAATAATAGACCGCGGCTGCCTTCAGCGACCCCCGCGGAGGCCAGCAGGCCTGGCCGGCCAGCCGCAGGCCCCCCCTCCCTCGCTTCTCGGCAATGGCATGTCAACAAGGCTGTGCGTCGTCTCCTCGAGGAGACATCGAACGTTCACGTCGTCTGTTACTCCCCTCCCTACGGGTGCGGAAAACTAGCTCCTCCGACGGCGCGTATTCCTGCTCCTTGATTCCTCCACGCCCCAGCACCCAATTCCCCCCAGCCAGCCCATCAGCGTGCGCAGCAGCCATCCTGCTGTGCCTGGCGACCTCGCCCCTCCTGGCGGCGGCTGCGGCTGTGGCCATTGGCTGGTGCCCACGTCCATTCCAGCCTATCCCGTGCGGCATCCCACTAGCCGCAAACCACTTACACGGAAGGGTGCGTAGGGCGCCCGCCAATCAGAGCGGCGGCCACGGCTGCATCCTTGCCGTTTTTTCAGCGTGCTAATCCTCATCCACCATCCAGGCCAAACAAGGACACGCAGGGCACACAGGATCAGCAAGCGAGAGCATGTGCCGCTTCTCCATGTTGGCCGCGATCAGGCGAGGGCTGGAGATAAAGATAGGAAGCAGAGACGACGTGCCCGGGGCGCTCCCTTCATGACGTCTGATTTGCCATGTTGCTTCTCCCTGTTCCGAGTCCTCCGGCCATAGATGGGGCTAGGGTGGGATTGCTGTGTTGATACCTTTTTTTAACTATGCTTTCTCTTTCTCTTTTTACGAGATGTGATCATGCGTAGGATGTGGTCCCATAAACGCGGCGACCCGAGTCTGCATCCGGCTGCTATCTACCCCCCCCCCCCCTCCCCTCTTCCTACCTCTCATGCCCATATTCTATCTTGATCTTCTTTCTTTCAACTTCTTCTTCTGATTCTGCCTTTTTTTTTTCCCTTCTCCTGCCTCTCTCCTCTCCGGCGTTGGTCATCGCACCTCGCCGTTTTCTGTTGTCTGTTCCTCTTAGCCTCCTCCCCCCCCTCTCTCCCCTTTCGTCTCGTAACTGCGTCAACTGCTGGCCGCCATCCTCACACGCTCTCCCCGTTCCTCCTCCTACCCAATGTCTCCCTGGCCAGCACGCATACATCGAGTGCCACCACGTCCTCGTCCACCTCCGCCTCCTACTTCCTCTTCTTCTTCGCCACCCGCACGATGCAGCCCGGCGTCCAGCTGGCCATCGCCATGTGGGCCTTGAGCGTTCTGTCCGGTGTGCTCGTTGTCTTGCGTCTCTACACCCGTATCCGCCTCGTCCGCTTCGTCGGCGCTGAGGACTACCTATACGCCGCGACGGGCCTCTTCTTCCTCGTCTTCACGTCCGCCATCCAAGTTGCCGTCCACTTCGGCCTCGGCCAGAACTTCTGGACTCTCAGCCTTGCCAACTCGTCGACCACCATTTTCTGGACGTACGTCGCCAATACGTTTGCCATCACGGGCAACGCCATGGCCAAGCTGTGTATGGGCCTGTTCTTGTTGCGCGTCGTGCAGCTACGATGGCACAAGGTCGCACTCTGGGTGCTCGTGGGCATCACCGCCAGTACGTCGACGGCGCTCACCATCATGCTGTGGACCCAGACGACGCCCGTCAAGACGAGCTGGGATCCGTTCCGCACGCCCGGCCACTGGAATCTCAAGATCCAGCCGATGAGCGTTGGCCTAGGTGTGTGGTCGAGTGTGACGGATTTTTTTTTCGCCGTGTTCCCCTGGCTTTTTATCTGGTCGCTGCGCATGCAGCGCCGCGAAAAGATTATGCTGGCCGGCAGCATGAGCCTAGGCGTGATGTGAGTTTTTCTCTTGCAGTTCTCTTGTCCTTCTCTTTCCTCTGCTTCCCGTCCGTGTCCTCGGAACTTGAAACTCACATTCCACGCAGCGCCGGCGTCTGCGGCATCATCCGCACGGTCGTCCTCGCCCGGCTCGACGTCTTGAATTATACATGTAAGGCCATACCCGCTTCGTCACCCCCCTTCGTCGTTCCCGTCTTCTCCCCCCTCCCGCACTAACACCCCCCAAAGACAACTTTGTCGCCTACTTCGCCTGGGCCGGCGCCGAGATTGCCGTCGCCATGGTCTGCCTCGGCATCCCGACGCTGCGTCCGCTGTACCTGCGTCACCGCGGCCTCGCCTTCAACAGCACTCGCCCCGACCACGCGGTAGACGATGTTCTGCCGCCGTTTACCATGTGCGAGCCGGAGCCACTGCAGCAGCAGCCGCCGCCGTCCAAGAAGGAACAGCAACGAGAAAATAAGCCACTGGATCTCGAATCCGCCGAATGCGCACAGGGCCAGGCACCGCGCGCGGCAGAGGTGGAAAAAGAGACCAGAGGAAACACTCCCAAGAGTCTTTCCGAAAGCACCCCTTGCAGCAGCCCAGAGGGCACGCCCAGCTTGCAGTGCGGCAAGTTCGACTCACTCGAGTCGCTCCACTCGATTGAGATCCTGCCGTCCCGGCCGCCGCGGGCGTATGCGAGTCGCACGCAAGACAGCGTTGATGAGATCCTGGGGCTATACGGGAACAACAATCACAGCCATGGCCGGGCTCACGGTCGGATATGGGTGAGGAACGACGTGTCTGTCGCGCAGACGGCGGCATCAAACTGGCCGCTGCGCTGTTGACGGAAGACAAAGGAAGACCGAAAAAGAAAGCAAAGGGAACATCGCAAGATGGCAAATGTGTAACGACTTTTATAGCAGTTTAATTTAATGACCTAAAAAAAAGGGCAACAGCAATTGAAAAAAAAAGATGTGAGGGTGGCAGAAATACTGAAAGCAACGGACAAGGGGGGGACAATAGAAAAAAAGACAAAAGAAAAAAAAATTCGATCCAGGCAGGGATCGAACCTGCAATCTCTTGGTTCGTAGCCAAGCGCCTTGCCATTTGGCCACTGGACCTATTGATGTTGTACTTCTAACATTCTAGCTTATATAAAGGGATAACAGAGGCAGTCCACGCAGCGGACTTTAGAGCGGCTTTGATATCCATCACCAATGCCGCCCAATGTCTCTCTCGTTTTCTGAAGTAGTCCTAAACGTAGTACAAAACCCGCTGCAAAAGAAAAGCGCAGAGTATCAAGCAGCAACAGTACCCCAGAGGCCATCACCCATATAGATGCCATCCGCCGCGGATCCTCGACGCTGGTGACGACGGCAACGGCCCCGGCGCCGCCGTCTTTGTCCGCTCCACCAGCCGCCGGAGCTCCGCGGCGCTCGCCAGTTCCCAGCGCTGGAACGTCTTGCCGTCCTTCCAGACGACGACGCGCAGGCCGCCCAGGTGCTTCTCCACCGCGCGCGTCGGCAGGTCGTCGGCCACGACCAGCACCGCCAGGGCGCGCCGCTGCGCCAGGGTCAGGCGCCGGTCGCGCAGCAGGTATCGCTCCATGATGTGCGTGTTCTCAAACGACCACGCGTTGAGGCAGAAGGGCAGCGTCGCTGTCTCGCGGTACAGCTGCCGGCATACGGGCGACAGCAGCGACAGCGCGTCGGCCAGCAGTCTGCCACCGCCCCCGGTGTGTTTTTGTTTTTCTGGCCCCGTCCCGGATGCCGTCCCGGATCCCGCCCCGGCGCAACCTCGCGCTCGTTTGTCACCCGTCCATGGGTCCTCGCCAGCCTCGACTGCGACCCCGTAAAACCCCCCTGCGGTCGTGTCCGTATAGGCGACGCCCTTGTGGAAGCGCCGGCGGTGGCGCCAGGGCCGGTAGCGCACGTGGATCTGGCCGACGGTGAGGACGAGCGCGTAGATGCGGTTGCGGATCTCGGGCGGGAGGCGCAGCAGGGGTGAGGTGTCGGCGTTGCGCACGAAGCTGGTAGGAGAGAGTCGGCACATGTGAGCAGGCGTCCACGTCCAAAGAAGTCCAAAGAGAAGGACCACGTCAAGCAGCCATCGGCGTGACGGGAGCATCCGCGCGTGCAGACCGTTGCTTACCGTTCGCATTCCGGCGTGCCTGGCTGCGGGTCACAGGCGATCTGGCCGCTGGGCTTCCGCCGGCAACTCCGGGCCTGCATGTCGTGATGATTGCGGCTGGAAGGCGTCGCGGGAAGTCGGCCACGCGTGACGCCAGAGAAGAAGGTCGCTCACGGGGCGAAAGGAGCTCTGCGCGATGAGCAGCTGTCGGGCGACGTTGCACTACCCCTGACCCCTGCGCGGAATAACGAGATCGCTGTCCATTCACAGGGCGCACGGCCTGTATTTTCTACGCCTGGACCACTAACAGGACACCCAGCTTCCAGCCCCTGGCAATTGACAGCCATTCACGTTGCTCCAACCAGCCTGACCAGCCCTGGCCACCCCCGGCCTGTCATACTCCTATTGCGACTGTAGGTTTCGAGCAGCAACCGAGCAATAATAGCAGCCACACTTGGCCAGGCCAGCCGTAGAGGCAGCCTTGCCATATGCGTCCCCCGCTGCCACCACGTCGACTTCAACAAACCTCGCCGACTTCGAAGCCTTTACCACCAGCGCCTCTGCTTTCTACCGCAGCGCACGCATACTGCGACTGACCCGCACGGTAACGAGGACGCTCACCCGCTCGCCAGACCAGAACAGCCCCCATCGCCCGCTCCCTACCCACGACATGGCACAGGCCACAGCCGCCACCGCTCAGATCGTCTGCGCTCCGCAGCGCCCGGCCCTCGAGCATCCCACCAGGCTCTTCCTCGCCGGTACGACCCCCGTCGATGGCAGCAGTGCGGACTGGCGCCAGGTGGTCCGCAGCGCTGTGGCGGACCTGCCCGTGACTGTGCTGGATCCCGTGTGGCCCTGGGGCAGCGACTGGCATGAGGATCTGGTCGAGTGGGAGCTCGAGATGCAGGAGCAGGCAACTCTGATCGCCTTCTTCTTCGACCCGGCCAAGGACGGCATGATCAGCCTGCTCGAGTTGGGGCTGTGCGTGGGACGGCACGCGGCTACTTTGGGCCAGGGCGTGACTGTGGCGACCGCCCCGACAGCCATCGTTGCGTGCCCGCCCGGATACTCCAAGCGCGGCAACGTGCAGGTTGTGTGCGCCCGGTATGGCATCCCCATGGTCGACTCGATCGAGGCGTTGGCGGACGCCGTGCGGGCGGCGATCAAAGCGGAAAGCGGCGTTGCAACTTCATAGCACTTTGACAGACAGGCCAATTTTGGATGAAGGAACTTTGGGAGCAGGAGAGGTAGGCGGAAATAGAAACCGAGACAGAAAATGGAAAATGGAAAATGGAAAATGAAAAAGAACGTGGCCGGCCGGCCGAGAGGGCGGCATACGCAACAAGGGCATCTCACCACGTCGCCAGGCCAGCGCTCTACAGAAAAGCCCGAGCCTGGCCTGGCCAGGCCACTGGACGCGTCCTAGCAGGTTTAAAAACCAGCCTAAAAACCACGCCAGCGCCTAGCCACGCCAAACGGCAAAAACCCCCCCGCCTCCTCCAAAAGACGATCGCCCGAAACTGCGATCCGACAGCCCTTTTCCTACCACATCGGCGTCGCATGCGATGCACCGCACGAAATCAAGACACTGCCTTACCTCCGACTTTACCTCTTCCGCAGACAATCGCCAGTATATCGGCCGGCACTGACCACCGTCACACACACTCCCCCACCACCCGCCTCCCCCTCCATCCCTTCCGCCCCCTCTTCCTCCCCCTGCCCTCCGCCACCATGGACGAGCAGTTCGGCGGGCGCACCGACGACGACCTGTTCGCGGACGACTTTGAGCCCGTCCGGCCCAGCCCGACCGCAGAGACCTACCAGCCCGCACAGAACGTGGAGACAGTCAAACCAGTTGCCGCGCCTGTCCTCGCTGCCCCCGCTGCCCCTGCCGCCACCCCGGCCGCCGTCGAGAAGCAGCCCCCGGGCACTGCTCCGCCGTCCAAAGGCCCCACGACTGCGAACGCCAACGGCTCGTCCTCCTCGCGCCGCAACCGACAGCCAAAGCAAAGGGCCAGCACTGCGGTGAACGGTGGCGGCGGTGGCGGCGGCGGTGGCGGCGCTCAGAAGCCGCCGGCCCCGACCCCCCCCGCCGCTTCTACCCCAGCAAAAGCAAAAGCAAAAGCAAAAGAAGACGCGCCGCCCGAGCCACACAAGGCAGCACCGCCACCGCCGTCTTTGGCCCAGTCAAGACACAATAGGCCGCCTACACCACCGGCGGCTGCCGCAGCCGTGCCGGCACCGCCAACAGCTCCCGCACCGTCAAATGTAGCCCCTGCCACCGCTCCTACACCCTCTTCTGCCTCGCCTGCGCCTGCGCCTGCGCAACAGCAACAACAGCAGCCCAAGCCGAAAAGAGAGAGAAACAGGCGCCGAGGAGGTGGGGGCGGAGGAGGAGCAGCAACAGCCGGCAACAACGGCCAGGGCAGAGACTCGTCCGGCAAGGACTCGCCAGCGCCTGGAACGAATGCCCCGACACCGCCCGCCGAACAGCCAGCCCAGAAGCAGCTGGCCCCGGGCGCCACGGCGCCAGCCGCCGCGCGAAAGGACGGTGCCGCCGCCACCCCACCACCGTCTGCGCCTTCCAAGGCCCGCAACGGCAAGTCTGCGCCGGCCAACGACAGCGGAAGCGCCGCGCCGCCGCCCGCAGCAGCGACGGCGCCGGGAACAGCCGTCGGCCCCAACATGCGCTCCCAGTCTGGCGCCAACCCGCGCACGCGCCTTACGGAGGCCGAGCTCGAGGCCAAGATGACCGCGATGCGCCTCGCCGCCGAGGAAAAGACGCGCCGCTTCGAGCAGGCCCAGCGCGACGAGCGCGACCATGATGTGGCGCTGGCGCGCGGCCGCGAGGAGGCGCGCCGGCGCAAGGCTGCCGACGACGAGAAGCGCCGCCGCGGCGAGGAGGACCGCCGCCGCCTCGACGAGGAGCGCGCGCGCAACCGCGACCGCAAACTCAAGGCCATGGGCGCGAGCGAGGGGAACTGGGACGAGGGCAAAAACAAAAACGGCGGCGCCGCACCAGGTGGCGGCGGGCCGGTCGGTGGCAGCGGCGGTGGTGGCGGTGGGATGCGCGCGTCACGGCATGCCGCCGGCATCCTGCCAATCGCCAACGCCTCCATCGTGACAGCCAAGCCCGATCCCGCGAACAACGGCGGCGGCAGCAGAGGTGACGGCCACCACAGCCAAAACGGTTCGCTCCGCGGCCGCGGAGGACGAGGGGGGGCGAGCGGTCGCAGCAGCGGGCGTGCAGGCCGTGGTGGCGGCCGCGGCGACCGCATCCAGTTCAACGACGCGGGGAGCATCGGCGCCGAGGTGGCAGAGTGGGTCCAAGGCACGCCGGAGCCGGTGGCCATGGCGCCGCCGAGTGTCACGGCACAATCCGAGGGCGAGTATCCGGCTCTGCCGGGTGTGGCGGCAGTACCGGGCGGTGAGGCGAAACAGGCCGCAGAGGGCTCCCCTGCGACGTGGGCGGGCGTGGCCAAGCCGGCGGAGAAGCCAATAGCGGCCGACAGCAAGCCCAAGGCGACGCCTGTCAAGAACCCGCTGCCAAAGCTGCAGCCGCTGTCGCCGGCGATCGGCACGTGGGACGAAGAGGTGGAGGCGATGGACGAGGCGCTCAAGAAGGGGCTGGTGCCAGACACGCTGTGATATGGGACGGCCGTTGCTGATAGAAAGTGCGGGGACGAGAGTTGTTTGTCGTTTCAAGTTGTCTCTTGGACTGCTTTCAGGTAGTGTTTTCGTATTATTACCATCAGGTTTGTTACGGCTGGGCCCATATACCCCCATTGAAAGAACGAAAAAAATGGAAAGAGGGAGAAAGAGGGAGAGGGAGTGCAGAGACAGACACAGACACAGACTAGAATTGAATGACAGAGCATTACTTAGAGACAAGAGGCATTTCTTCAAGAGAGGCGCCGTGAATTCCAGCTCGATACCAAACGACGAACAAGAACAGACACTTTTGATTTGTGCTATGTAATGCAATTGCCCCCATCCCGGCCCGGAACGCCAAAACGCTCATAAAATCATGCCCACACCTAATGATACACACACGACGCCTCGTGGCTCCCTTACCACCTCGGTCGGTTCCGCCGCCCGCCTCCGCCGCCTCCGCCGCCGCCGCCACCACCGCTCCGCGGTCCCCGTGACCGCCCCCAACCATCGCCACCTGCCCCGCCGGGGGTCGAGCTGCCATCTCCGTGGTCGTCGCCCCCCATCGCCGTGGACAGCGGCGGCGGCGCCCGCTGGCCGCGGTTCATGCGTGCCTCCCGGGACAGCGTCTCGTACGTCTTCCGCATCTGTGCGTAGCCCAGGTGCATCTTGCCGTAGAAGTGGTCGGCTAGACGGCGGTCGTTGTCGAGGCGGCTCAGGTACGCGCCGCAGACGTCGCACACCTGCAGCTTCTGGTGGCCCGAGGGCCCGCTGGTGTCGCTGAGGGCCTTGAGCTCGCGCTCGCGGTCGACGCGCGCCTGCGTCGTCTGGCGCACGCGCGCAAGCTCGTCGAGCGCGAGCCCGATCAGGCCGGCCTCGCCGAGCACCTCAACCTCGATGAGGCCTTCGGCGATGCTGGCGTTGAGGTCGCCGATGGCCTTGAGCAGGTGGTTGGTCTGGCGGATCTCGTCGGGGGTCTTGTCGAGGCGGCGCTGGGCGATCTCGATGCGGCGGTTGCACTCGTCAATGTACTTTTGCAGGTCGCGCATGTAGTCGTAGTCGAAGCCGTACTTGGCCTTGTCGGCGGCCGACAGGGCCTCGTACTCCTGCTTGAGGGCATCCGAGTGCACCTTGGGGCACATGCCCAGGTCCTGCTTGGTGTTGGTGAAGAGGTCGTGTGGGCAGGTGCCTGCGATGAAGGAGCGGCAAGCTTTGGGATCCGTGAGGGAGATTTGCGAGCCGCGCGTCGCGACGCCGCCGCCCATGAGCTGCTCTGCAAAGGGGGGAAGAGAAGGGAAACGTCAGCGGCGCGTTGCACACGAAGGGGGAGGGAGGGAGGGGGGATCAGATCGGCCTTACCCAGCAGCTTCCTTTGCTCGGCCGCCATGGTTGCTGTGTCGGCGGGTAGAAATCGAAATGCAGCGGAGGCAGGGCTTTCCTATGCGTTGGTAGGGTGTAGAGATGTGTTGCCTTGGATATGGTACCGGCGCAGTGTGACGGCGGTAATGCGTTGCTTCGATTTCGTGGTTTGGTTGAAAAGAACGTCCTGCGGCGACAACAGGCCCAAAAAATTAGACGAGGCTGATGGATGACTGTTCGCCAGCTCGGCCAATCAGCGCTGCTCCGCATCTCTTCCGTCCAAAGCTTGTCAAGAAAAGTGGGGGCAGCCCCCTGGAACACGCGCAGGCCAGCGAACAGCTCGCTGTACTCAACGGCACCAGCGTCGCTAAACGTGTCTCTCTGCCTCCCTCCCTCCCTCTCGCTCTGTCTTCCACGCCCAACAACAGCCACAACAACGGCGATGCGACGGTTATTGTCCTCCCTCTTATGCCTGCTTGGCCTCGGCCTCGGAATCCCGGCGGTCTTTGCCGCCGACTACCACGAGAACCTGGTGCTCCGGCCGCTGCCGCTCTCGGCGCTCCTCGCGAGCTTCAACTTCCGGTCGAACACAACCGTTGCCGCGTTCGAGGCGGATAACTTCCGCTTCTTTCCGCGGTCCCTGGGCCAGATCCTACAGCATGCGGGGACGCGCGAGCTGCACCTGCGGTTCAGCCTGGGCCGGTGGGACGCCGAGAGCTGGGGCGCGCGGCCGTGGGCAGGGACAAGAGAGGGGGGCACGGGTGTCGAGTTGTGGGCATGGCTTGAAGCGGAGACAGATGAAGAGTAGGTATTTCTGGGAAGGGGGGACAGAGGGACTGCTGTCTTTGTCCCTGTGCTTTTCGTCACTCTCTTCCAGACGTCGCCGCTGACTTGCTGTTCCCCCGCCTCCAGAGCTGACGAGAAGTGGCTCACGCTGACCAACGCGCTGAGCGGCCTCTTCTGCGCGTCACTCAACTTCATCGACGGCACGCGCACGATCCGGCCCGTGATGTCCTCGCTGCCCGAGGGCGACCACCCGAACACGACGGCAAACTCGATGCAACAGCTGTACGGCACGCTGCCACGCGAGGTGGTGTGCACCGAGAACCTGACGCCGTTCCTCAAGCTGCTGCCTTGCAAAGGCAAGGCGGGCATCGCGTCGCTGCTCGACGGCCATAAGCTGTTTGACGCTTCGTGGCAGAGCATGGCCATTGACGTGCGGCCGATCTGCCCCGCGGACGGCGGCGAGTGTGTCCTGCAGATCGAACAGACCATTGACATGGTGCTGGACATTGAGCGGTCCAAGCGGCCGCGAGGTGCGTTGGCAGAAGGGTGGACAGAGGAGATCGGCAGCAAAGACGGAGAGAGCGAGAGAGAAAGAGTGAAAGACAAGCTGCTAATGAGTCCTCCTCCAGATAACCCGATCCCCCGCCCACTCCCCGGGCACGAGCTCAAGTGCGATACATCCAAGCCCTACCACCGAGACGACCACACGTGTTTTCCCGCCAACTACACCAGCGCCAACCAGGACTGGTCGCTCTCGCAGATCTTCGGCAAGTCCATGCGCGGCACCTGCACACTGTCCGACCCGGCGACGCCGCCCGTGTGCCTCGAAGTGCCCAACACGCGCCGCGTATTCCTGTCGGACGGTGTGCGCGAAATCAAGAATGCGGACGGGCGGTCGCGATGCTTTTTCTTGGACGATTCGGAGGCATCGTTTGAAGTGATGCTTCCAGAAGAAGGGGCAGAAGGGGCAGAAGGGGCAGAAGGGGCTGTCTCGGGGATTCTGACCCCCGAGACCCCGCTCCTCTACGCAGAGCGCAGCTTTACGGGCCACGGCGCCGAACGTGGCGGCGTGCAGGCTATCCTGACGAACCCGAGCACGGATACGGAAGTCGAGTTTGTCTACATGGAATCGCTGCCGTGGTTCATGCGCATCTACCTGCACACGCTGGAGGCCAAGGTGGTCAACGACAGCGCCGGCACCAGCCGCACCGCCGGCTCCAGCCGCGCCAGTGCCAACGTGGACGTCATCCAGGAGGTGTACTACCGGCCGGCGCTGGACCGCGCACGAGGCACGCAGCTCGAGGTGCGGATGCGCATCCCGCCGGGCGCGACGGTGTTCTTGACCTACGACTTTGAAAAGTCCATCCTCCGCTACACCGAGTACCCACCGGACGCCAACCGCGGCTTCGACGTGGCGGCGGCTGTGATCACGATCCTGGACCCAGCGTCCGGCACGTCGCGGTCCAACCTGCGCACGACGACACTGCTGCTGAGCCTGCCGACGCCCGACTTCAGCATGCCGTACAACGTGATCATCTTCACATCGACGGCTATTGCACTGGCGTTTGGTGGCATGTTCAACATCATTGTCCGGCGGTTTGTGGCCGCAGACGAGGGCCCGACGATGAGCCTGAAAGCGGTTCTCGGCAAGGTGGCAAAGCGGTTGCGGTCCATTGCCAGCAAGAAGGGGGCGGCCGCAGGGGGCCAAGCACAGCCGGCCGGTGACACGACCAGTTCTGTGGCAGCAGCCTCTGCACAACAATAACTGGCCGTGTAAAGGAGGTTGGTGGGTTGGTGGGAGAGCGGGTGCGGGTTCACAACGACCACAAAACGCATGTACATGAACTTATATATATCAAGGCTCTTTTTTTCTTTACCTTTTTTTGTCACTTCGACCACAATGGGGCCGTTGGGATTATGGAATCTGGCCGGCGAACTGTCTGTTCTGCAGGTCTCCTCCAGGCCTTTTCGCGTGCCTTGAATGCGCCTTATTGCCACAGCATGGACGACAAACACGGCTGTCAGGACAACAGACGATGACGCATGCCTGCCTCTCTGCGGTGAGCGCCATGCTCTCCTTGTTTTTTTGCCGTGCTCTCCTCACTTCGCAATGCGGCATGTTGGCCAAGATCCAGCTCGATGAAACCGTTTCGATGAGATCGTCGGCTCCCGTAACCGTCGTCGACTCACACTTTTTACTTTCTCTCGGCGTCCATATTTTTCCTATTCTAGTGTCCAGTCGGCTACCATAAATGAGTAGACACCCCCAGAGCAACCCTGACCAGGCGACAGCATCTGCGGCCATGCCTCTTAGCCCCCACGCCCCGCTTCAATGATGAAGGACAGGAAGCCACGTCAATATCTACCTATTTACACGTTGCCCAGTGTAGTGTGTCCGAGTAACTACATACTTTGTTTTTCGTGAAAGGGCGTTAAGAGCGCCGCCAATCATTACTCTTACCGTTCTTTCCCGTCCATCCAGTATCTGTCGGCAGCTTTCTGTTATTGTTTCTTTACTTGATGAGAACATAATACAATACCTTTATCACCTATCTTTCCCATCCAGCTCAGCCTCCGTCAGCGGCAGCTCGTTTACCCAGCTCCTTAGCCAGCGATCTGGCAACCATTTGCCACGACTCGACAACATGGACGGCAACATAGCTCATAATGCCTTGGCAGGTGAATTCGGCCTGTATTATAACAGCAACAACATGGTCGTTGTGGACATGGGAGATGTCGGCATTGTCAACTTCGCCGTGTATCCCGCCATCGGCACGTACGGGTTAAATGGCTGCTCCGTCGCCCTCGTCGCGTCACCATTTGCTGCCATTCTTGCGCATATACCACCACGGCCGGACCTGGCAAATGCCGATCCTCACGCAGGCGATAACAACACGAGGGCCATCATGGCCGATTTCGCTCAGCTCTATGAGACATACGTCAACTTCTTTCCGGACGGAGACAGCCACATCATTTGCGCAGTCTTTCAAGGCGACAATGAGCCTCCAGTGCCTGAACACGTGGCCATCATCCAGGCGGCGTTTTGGGCCATGGGGCTGGTACCCGAAGTGCGCCATTACCAAATACCTGTGGACCACGATATTATCGGCGAAGGCACAGTGGTTGTGGTCTCGAATGGGCAAGGGTTAGCACCAACTGTGTATGTACAAAACGACCCGCTGTAACGGTGGATGATCTCATGTCTTGGTCAAACAAACAGGTGCCGAGGGAAGGCATGGCAAAATGGGGAGGGGACAGAGAAATAACGATAAAACCATACAAAATACTCCGTACTCCGTAGAGACACAATGTGTTCTATCTTACCAAAGGTTACAGGGAGGCAGGCCCTCTTTTGCCCGTTTTTACTGTGTCTATTCTAGTCGCAAATACTAGGCAGCAGCAGTGCTAAGGAGGGCGTAGCAGCAGGGATGGCTGTCTGGGGGAAAAGCGGGGTTAAACAACGTAGTCGGACAGATTGTTTTTCCGAATCGGCTCAGTCACTCTACATCACTCTCTCAAGCGTCATCTCCCGACGAAGCATTATACCTCTAATCATTCATCAACGAAACTACATCATGTCGGCGCGACTAGAAGAGCATATGCAACTTCGAAGGCTGTTCCAAGCCTGCGCGTCAAACAGGTTAGGGCCTAAACTGCCAGATGGAATCCTCGATCAGTTTACGGCAGCCGTCACCGCCGACGACTGCGATGCCGTCCGGGCGCTCCTCGATACACACTTTCCGGATCGGACGCAGTTGTTTCCGGGCCAATATAATATCCACGAGCTTTTCCCAGTCATTAGCCAAGCGGCCCGAAACGACCAAGCCGACATCCTAAAAGAACTCTTCGTACCGTACCCGTTCCCCTACCAGTCAACGGACTTTGTGGCGCGGGAGGCCATTGATACCGGTTCCGAACATACGCTCCTCCTTCTGCTTGAGCACGGGTGGGACATCAATCAACGAATCCACCCCGGCCTCAGCGTGTTGGAAACACTCCTACACCTCGGCGCGCAAGACCGGGACATGGTTATGTGGCTGATCGCCCACGGCGCAAGCCTTAATGAACGGCCGCGGCACATGGACATGACGGGCATGTCCCAGGCCGTGGAGCACACCTCGCTTGATCTGGTGCGGGAGTTGGTGGATGAATGTGGGGGAGACGTCCACCGGGGACAGCTGTTACACCATGCCCTTAAGCGAAAGTCGCGGATACAGTCCGGGACGCAGTCGGTGTTTAAGGCCGAGGCCGCCAGCGACATTGTGGAAATGCTCGGCTTGTTGCTGGAACGCGATGCGCCACTGAACCTGACCCTGTACGCCGACGACGAAGTATCGTCCTACAAATATCGCAACTCCGACCATGGCACCCCACTACACGAAGCGGCGCAGATGGGCCACGTCGAGGCCGTTCAGTTCCTGCTGGCGCAGGGTGCTGACACGAGTATCGTGAGTACCAGGAGCAAGACGACGGCGTTAGCGTGGGCCGAAAAGGCCGGCCACGAGGACGTGGTTGCTATCTTACGGTCGCCGGACCACTATAAGTTGTAGAGTGACGGGAGGACAGCGCGTTGTTTGCATTGTTGGTGTTTCTTTATTTGTATTTGTATGTTTTCTAGGATTTTGGGGCAGAGGAGTACAGATTGATCTTTTCCAAGAGGGATGATTTTTATAAGGATGAAGTAAGATGATTTTGACGAAATTTTGTTTGAAGTACATCTACTTTCACTACCATTCGTTACATCACAGACCCGTGCGTTTCGTCTTATCTACCTCGTGAAGGGCCTGTGAAAAAAACCCAACTCAAACATGCCACGGCCTGCGAACAACGACAGGGAGCAGAGAAGTCGGCTACGCCTTCGGTCTTCAACGACGCCGTCAACCGTTGGAGCGAAAGGATCTTTGGCCACCCAGCCGCTTCAGGCTAATTATCCTACAGAGATAAGAGGCTCTGACTCGTTCGGAGATAGATCAGAAGAGGTAGTGACAGCACAGGCAGCCAACGCCCAAGTTGTTTACTGTCGAGAAAGCCGTAACACGGGGGGGGGGGGCGGACGAAAACAAGACGTAGATGTGGCAAGCGCAGATATGGTGGACATGCTCGGAAGGGCCGAATAAGAATACATAAAGGGAAGTCCGGGATGCCGAGAAAGGTGCGAAAGGGAGGCGAAACGTGACGGAGAACAAACATAAGCGTCTAGAGATGCGATCGGGTAGATTCAGGGCTGTGCATTCTAGCATGTATTTGGGGCTGGATCGACAGGATTTGTACTGCATAATAAAACGCACATACGCAGGCAGGCAAGCCACTATGCCCATCGTCTCTACTCTCAGTTCTACCTAGCATCTCAATCTGAGCAACGCGGATCGTCGTAACCATTGAGCAAGTTCCGCCCCGGAACGCAACGTTGTTGTCGAGGATGCCGGCGAAGCTCTCCAACCACATCCATGGACCCGTCACACCGTACGGATCCTCTGTGTTGAGCGACATTCTGTCATTTAGCAGGCTTTCTATGTTGTGGATGGGTGGCTGGCAGCTGCTAGGCAAACTGTCTTTGCACACTCGGTTCCAGTACGTGGGAATGACTTTACACGGTCTTAGGATATCCGATCTGAACGCACGCTGCGTCAACTCCAACGCGCCAGTCAACAAAGGCGGTCCAACGCCGCTCGTCGCCGACACAGGCGGGACTTGACAGCTAGGGCTTGATTCACTGGCGGTGCTTGTGGAGGACATGAGTCTCGTAGGTGGCAACTTCTAAATCATGTATGTGAACTAGCAGTATCTCAGAGAGGGTTTTGTTACGCGCTGGGCGTACGACGGCTGGCTTCGTGATGCCAGTCGGCGGATATGAAAAGCAGGAGCGTATGGGCTATTGGAAAAGGTGAAACATCGCATACTACACAGACGTAGGCCTATTCAGTAGAGCTAGGTATGTGAAGGTGTATGTGGTGATGGATGATTGTATAAACTACGGTCTCGTAGAGCGAGGTAATACAAGAGAAAACAAAATAGGTGACAGTTGGGTGCATGGGGCCGGCATCGTGATGCCGACCCCATTCCCCGGTGCCCTGCTTGCCGTGAGTGTGCGTAACAGGCACGGGAATCAAAAGCGTAATCGGCGGAGTAGTAGTTGGGTCTGTGACAACCAGTGAATCCCGCTGCTTTACGTTTTCTTCTTTTCTTCTTCTTTTCTTCTTCTTTTCTTCTTCTTTTCTTCTTCTTTTCTTCTTCTTTTTTCCTTCTTTTTCCTCCTTTTTCATTCTTTTTCCTTTGTATTTTCTTCGTATTTTCTTCGTATTTTCTTCCCTCCTCTTTTCTCTTCTTATTGTGAAAGGATTCATCTCTCAAAATTTACATCAAATTTATTCGTGTCTTTCACATCCCCCTTTTTTTCTATTATTTTGTTATTCGACTCCCACCACTAATACACTTCCGCTACCGTTTGCGTACACTACAGCAACTCGCCTGCGCCTGCATTTCGTCTTCGCGGCGTCATCCTGGCTGCGGCGACAATGCCGTTTTGCGTTGCACAGGGGGACGGTTGGACGTTGTGGCAACTGACGCGATCAACGGCGTGTTCCAGCAGAAAGTACATTTCTACGGCGTGCACCAAAGTGATAGCAGAGCGACCCCCCCCCCCCCCCCCCCCTTTGCCGAAGTTCCTACGGAGTACAGTGCCTCAAGCCTCGTTTTAAAAGAGACATAAGTACAAAGGGGGGTGGCAGGAGGGGTAACGCTACAAATATCTTACAAACGAAAACAGAGTCTCGCTGCCGAGTTCCAGACTGGTGAGACCCCTGGCAGAGTATTAGACTGGTTGCTTCCTCTCCCCTACTTCCCCGTCCCAACTCCGGACCAATCAGACACCCTGGCCGTGTTTCTTGTTCAGCTGGGCATGGCCCATCGTCAGCCCCGTTGTCAAGCAAACATGACACGGACCAGCTGTTGCAGCCTCTCCTGCTCTCCCCTACTACAGAGCGCCCAGCCCTACCCATCCCCCCCTCCCCCCCCCCCCCCCCCCCCGGGAGATCGTCTCTCTTTCTCCAGACGACAACGCCAGCCCCCCCTCACCTGTCGCCGGCAACGAGGCTAGGACTGAGTAATGCGCGAGCGCTTCGTCTCCTCCGACGGGGTGCACTGGGAGAGGAAGTGAGGGGTCCGGAAAGGCCAGCAGTTCCGCGTCCGGAAATTAATGCAGCCTCCCTTGTCTCGACGAACCCCCCCCCCTGGACGGGACAATTGCAAAGCAGGTCCAGCCGGTGCAAGAAGGCGCAGCACCTCTGGTTGTGTCCGTCCCCCTCCCAGGGAATGGAACAATCTGTGTGGAGATGTCTTGCCTGGGGGGTTTCTAGCCCCGTTCCTCTGTGTCTCGGCCTGCACGACAACGTCACGGATGGGGCTCTGGCACTGGTATGCGGTGCTGGGATAGCTTCTGTTGCTCTTCTAGAATGCTGATCTCGGACTGTGCGAGACACCAGGAGAGAAGGGAGAGCGAAAGACGACGAAGAAAAAGAAAAGAAAGAGACAAGCCTCCTTCACCCCTTGCAGAAGCCCGGTTAAGACACTTGTGTCTCTGGCTGGCCGTTTCCCGCTTTCTTTCATCTTCTTCAACCAGGTGCTGTTCTGTGTTCTCTTGCTGTCGGGGCGTCGCGTCTTGGAATGCTGAGCCATGCACAACAAGACATCAATCACCTTCGACGGAGCAGACCACTTGCAAGATGCTGTTGCTGCATATTGGGGTCTCGCGTCGGAGCCTAATACAACGCCTTGGCACGTTGCAGAGAATTCTCGTGAAGCCCATGCCCATCGCATCTCGTCGTATCTCGCATCAATCTTGGGAAGCTTCCTGGCCTGCCGGCGCCCATACTCGCAGTCTACTCCGTACCCGGATGCATCGTTGAAGACAGTGCTCCGTGCAACGCCCCCTCCCCTCTTTGTGCAGGGGCGTGTGATCTCGTTTATCTGTGCGGTTGTACGTCGTATTGTTTCTTGTGTACGGAGTACTCGTACTTTTTTCATCCTCCGTACTTTTCGCTCTTATCGTTTTCGTCGTCCTTTCGCGACCCTTCATTTTGAACTTCATCTCACCCCGATACGACGTTGACAACGCTGCAACGTCCTTGACCGGGATAACATACCAATGGGATACTCATTGGGCGACGTATCTCGAAATGTCTGTTCGGAACGGCCTGCCAGCTCTCAGTGCACAGCTTGTTCTTCCCGATCCACCACCACGAGTGAAAAAAATGGGGGTGCCGAGATTGTGGGACCGCGTGTGCATCCCTCATGCATTTTTCAGCTTGACCAGCACCCGCTAGACGGCGCTAGTGTGACAAAGTTCAGCTGGCTTGGTCGGCCGGGATGGAAGGACCGCGGCCGCCTATTGGATGGCGGAGAAGGAAGGTGGGGGATTGGAAAGTGAGAGAGAAAACAATGAGGAGGAAAGAGGGAACGGAAGAGGAGGATGACGATGAAAAAAAGAAGGAAAAAGTCAACCAAAAAAATACCAAAAAATACAGGGAGCAAGAGCTCGGAAGGAAGGCATTGCTGACAAAGACAGCATCAGGACAGCCCTCGCCGCTGTTTTCTTCGACATCCTCCGTCGCTCCTTCTCTCCTCGTTCGCCCTCTGCGGTCGCGCCTTCCGTACGGAGTACGGACGATTTCTGATGGTCCCATGGCCGGAACTGACAGCCCCAATGGCTGCAGGCGGGGCCGGGAAGTGAAGCTCGGACCACCGCGGTCCCCCCATGTTCCTCACAAGGTGGGAGTGGGGTTCCAGGACGTACGAGTATGTTGTAACTAGTGCAGCTGTGCAATATGTGCATTTTGTGTACGGAGTACAGCTGGGGTTTTGGTTTTTCATTTTTCACGACTGACGACTCCGTTGAATACTCTGTACGCATCGTCGTTCACAGCCGCATCTCCACCCAGGGGACAGAAACAACACGCCATGCCCGACACGGCCGCGGTCTGCTTTTCTTCAGGCAATAGTGCACGCGCCCCGTCGTGGTCGGCGATGTCCAACGGCTGAGACGGGGTCGTTTTGACGGTAGGAAAGGCAAAGTAGAACAGGAAAAAGAAAAAAAGTGATGAAGCTGTCTCACAGCTCCGCCGTCCTCTCCTCTGTCCATATCCCATATCCCTCGGAGACAGCGACAGAGTCTGGGTGGAGCGCGCACGACGATTTGCAGCAGGGGTCGGCGAGCTTAAAAATGTGTGAGAGAGGGTGAAAAGGGGAAGGGAGAAAAAAAGAAAGAAAAAACTCAGAGGCCCCCCCCCCTTCCCAGGCGACTCCGGCACTACCACACACCCCGTACGCCATATGAACACCAATGCATCAGACCAGACTCGGTTAGAGGCAACAACCAATCCAGACGCGCCACCACAAAGCCGGGCCACCGCGAGGGGCCAGTGAACATTTAACTCCTTGCGGCACGGCCGGGAGGGGACGCACTGCCGGCGCATTCCCCTTGTGGTACTGACGTGTGGATGTTAACGTGGTCGGTGCTGTGAAGGGAGGAGGGGAGGGGGGGGAGGGGGGGCAGGGCACGGTGGAAAAGGGTGACGCCATGGAGACGACCCATTCCGAACGTAGGTTGAGGAAACACGAAAAAGAAAAGAAAATAAAAAGAAAGTCAACGTGGACCCCGTCTTAGCCCTCGCCGCTTTCCTGATTCGAGGTCTTCTTTCGTTACACGGCGGGTCCTACACAACCTACAGAGTCTAAACAGGCACAACGCAAAATACGATGCAGTATGCACGGCACCGTTGAGGGGAGCAACAGCCCAGCTCATTTTAGGGGAACGAAGAGCGCAAAACAACAACGGGACCCTCTCCATGGATCGCGCTCGCATCCTCCAGCAGCAGTACCACGGCTGCCGCCGCCGCCCCAGAGCTACCTCTGCCATTGTCTAATCGCACCCTACAGTCGTATCGTACTTTGGGGGCTCGTCACCGAGATCCGAGGCACACCATCTGGCTGTTATCGTTGTTATCGTCCCCCTGGGTACCATGTACTGGCTGCTCCTCTCGACTGTCTCGCCGGTTTTGCTGGTCTTATGTGCAGCCGGCCCGTGTCTGAGTGCTGCTTGGTTGAGTTTCACAGGAAAAAGAAAGCACAAAGGCCTGGCCGTTGCTAGACCAAGCAAAGCCCTGGCGTCCCGGACGGAGGAGGGCAGTGCTGTATTTTCTTTTTCTCCCTCCCCCCCCCCCCCCCCATTCCACCCCCCTTTAAACTTACTCCCTTTTAATGATGCCCACGTTAATGGGCTGTGCCCTACCAGGGGTAGCTAGGAAAGGGGGCCCCCCCGTTCCTGGCTGGAGTGATCTGGGGTCGAGCCTTACCCAAGACTATTGCATCTTATTTTATTTTACTATCGATTTTTCTTCCCCCTCTCCTTGCGGCCCAGAAGAAGAGCTTCGGCTGCGCCAGTAAAAAAAAAAAAAAAGATCGAGAGAACGACTCCGCCCCCTTTTTGTGTCATCCTGCCCGTCTCTCTCTTGCCTGCTTTCCAGCCTTTCCAGCCTTTGCTGCCTGCTGTCCGTTTTCTTTCTTCATTTATTCTTTTATTCGTCCCCTTCCCTTCTTCTTCCTTTCCTATTTGGTTCACACACACACACACCCCTTCTCTCCCACTTTCAACTGCCTTGTATATATACACTCTCGGTTGTTCCCTCTGTCCTTCCCAGTTCCCCTCGACATTGCCCTCTTCCCTTCTCACCACCTCCACCCCCCCATATCTCCTGCGGCTGTTCCCATCTCTCGGTTCCTAACCCGGCCCCATTTCTTTACTTTGGAGCTATGGTAGATTATTGCATGCACAGCCTGGGGTTTTGTCCTATCCGGTCCTGACTGTTTATTACGTTTATTATCATTCTTCTTCACTCGCTACTTTCGATTTCTGCCCTTGTTTTGTTTTGTTTCTATATTGTTCTGGCAGTCCACGATTCGACGTTTATTGTTTATGAGATTTCTTTATTTATATCCTCTTTGTTGTCCACCCCCCTTCACTTACAAAACCTGCATGACCGGCCACCCTTGCTGCCCCCCTTTTTAGTCTCTCGACGGACACTACAAGAACCGCCCCTAGTCCGCCCTCTTATGTCGAGTTCAGCTCTGGCTGTCCCCTTTGACGTCGCCACCTGCATACAACTTGCATAGTTGTTAACAGGAGAGAGAGAGACAGAGAGTGCATGTATGTGCATATGCGTGTCTCTGCGGTGACAGAACAAGGAAGCGAAAACCAAGCGAAGCGACCAAGGCAGAGTCAGAAAAAGGAAAACGGAAAAAGAAAAAAAAGAACCGCCTGGATTAGCTGGAGGATTTGCTCCAGCCCCTCGTTGTTTTTCTTTTTTTTCTTTTTTTACTCCTTGCCCACACCACCCCCCCGGTCTGGACTGTCTCGCCCCCCATGGCTGAGGAAGAGAGCCTTACTTCCACGCCTTCATCATTCCTCGGTCCCCTCGTCCCCGTCGTTCCACTCGCCCCCCTCGCTCCTCCGCCGACGTTGCCCTCGACCGTGTCTACAATATTGTCCTCCGCCTCCTCCTCCTCTACCATCTCTGCTGCCGTCGCAGTCGACCATGCCCGCAGCCGTCCCCGACAGACTAGCACACGACAAGGCCGACGAACCAAACTGTCCTCGGAAGAACGTGCCAAAATTCTCGAGGTCCGGCGGCAGCGAGCGTGCCTGCGGTGCAAGATGTTGAAAATCCAGGTGAGCAGCAGCGACAGCACCACAGCAGTTTCCCCTCTGGAACCCTCACCGGCGTATCGACCTTGTTAACGCTCTCCAAACCCCCTCTGCCTCCTTCTTACTTGCAGTGCTCCAAAGAAAACCCGTGCAAGCCGTGCCTGTCGTCGGCCGTCCGCGGCTATGAGCGGAAGGTGCTGTCATTCTGCTACTGCGTGCGAACACGCTTTGCCGACGTGGACATTTTCCACCGCAGTAAGTTGTTTCCCTTGTTTCTGGTGACGGCGATGATGGCGCACAAGAAGAGCGCTGTTGGCTGACGGTTTGTGTTTCTTTCTTTTCCCGCAACCCCCAGGCGAGCCCGGTCCAGCTCCAGAAATCCCACCGTCGATCCACACGCTCATGGACCAGATCGAGCCGCCGACACTGCCGATCCTGGAGGAGAACGTCTTCGAGGACACGCTGCTGCGATGGCTGACCAACGGTGACGAGTACACGCCGCCCGCCGGCAGCGTCGTGGCCATGCTGTACACCATGGTGGGCCACTCGGACAGCCTGCGCCGCGCCGTGGACGAGCGGCTACCTGCGGACTTCCAGATCTTCCTGTTCACGACGTCGTTGGCGCACACGGGCTGGAATGGCCCGGTGACGCACCGTGATCTGTGCATTGCCGGACACTTGTCCGGCTCGCGCCTCGTGCGCCGCCTCGACCGCGTGCTGACGCCGCAGTTCCTGGCGCGCTGCGACAAGGACACGCATCGCGCGCTGCTGCTTCTCATCTTCGGCCTGATCTTGGGTGTTAGCTACTCGACGCGCCTGACGACGAGCCCTTCCTTTCCACATGATCTTCTGGGTTCTGAGATGCGCCACAGCCCGACACTGTGGCTGGCCATGAAGGAGCACCTGGCCCAGATGCTTGCGCACCATCTTATATTCCTCGGGTCCATGCTCGGAATCAAGCTCGACACCGCCTCCGAGAAGACCATCATCGACACCGCCGTCAACCGCTGGAATAAGCCCGAACGCAGCCTATGGGCCGGCCTGGCGAGTGACACGCTGCCGCCTGCCCGTCTGGAGCACCCGGGCGACACGATCACGCGCAGCTTTGGAGTCGGTGGCGTCCTGCAAGACTTTAACAGCACCACGGACATGGCACAGCAGCAACAGCAGCAACAGCAGCAGCAGAGGCAGCGGAGTATCAACACCGTATCGCTGGCAGGGGCCGCACTGGCAACGACGCCGTCTGCCTCGTCGTCATCGTCATCGTCCTCTTCCTCCTCATCTTCGTCGTCATCATCGATGCCCCTGGTGGCGCTGTCCGACCCAGACCTCGCCGACCTGCAACGCATGCCGCAGATGTCGGACCACCTCCAGTATGTTGGCCAGTTTCACCAGTTTCACAACTCTCACAACCAACATCACAGCCACCAGCAACAACAACACTACTCTCACCACCCCCGGCAGTTCGGCCACGAACAGGAAGACTACTATTACAGCCACCAAAACCACCCCACACACCTCAGCCAGAACGACTTTGCCGACAACCCCGAGTCCTTCTACACCATGACTAACGAAGCCATGACCGCGCTGATGTCACCTGCCGCCACCGCCGCCACCGCCGTGGACCTGGACGCGTTCCCGCGCGACCAGCCATCCCTCGGTGAGTTCCTCCGTTGCCGTGTAGAAAACCGATGACGGGAATGCAAAGCAAACCAGATTATACTGACTTATCCCACTCTAGGTCAAGGACCCCCGCCGATCACGAAAAAGAAACGCTCCGTCTGGATTGTGCGGCCGTTTGACGACGGCGGCAACCGCGAGCCGGTTAACGTCTACGCGCGGTTCCGGCTGCAGCAGGGCCAGAACCTGGGGCTCTTTGTATAAGGCAGACCAGTGGCTGGGCAGGCAAGAGGGGGCAGCATTTTTCATTATTTGTTATTTACATGTTTCATCGCTTCTCTTGCCCGGGAAGCCGATTCTCGGTGGGCGAGATTTACTGCATGGGATCGAGGGCCTGTCAGGTTTGATTTTCGAGTTTTGGCAAGGACATGTTCAGGCACAGTGAGGAGGGCATTTCTCTTTTCTTCTCCCTTCCTTCCGACCTTTTTTAATGCCCCTTCTTTCTCTTCCTTACGAAGGTTATGACAGATATGACAGAATACACGCTATGTAGTAAACGAGCCCTCCGCCCACCACACACTTGTCTGCTGTGCTCTTCCCACCCTAGGCTTGGCAGACCGGGCTGCAACGGGGATTTCACAGGATCCATCGCCTCTCATTCTCACGAGGACACCCATGGAACGCGAAGGCCAGAGAAGTTCCACGGCCATACGTTGGGTGGCCGGTGCCCGAGCAATTCAGCTGTCCAAGTGGTACATTGCTGGCCATTGGTCTGCCATTATCTGGATTCCTGATCTATATGTAAACTCCAAAAATGGCAACGGAAAACACCGCAAAACCGCATCTCCCAAGAGGTGGCCACTACCGTCTAACCCGGAATGCAAGTTCTGCCCCATGTACAAAAGTCTCTTGTCGCTGGCTCGTCTGGCCCGGTCGAACAGGAAAAAGCCCTCCCTCACGGCCCCAGTCCCCCCCCATTATGACATCACATCGTCGAGCTCCACCGCCAGCGCTGCGATCTGTCCGTCTAGTCTCTGCACGATCGCCGCTGTATCCGCGTGCGATACCGCTGTCGCCACCGCATCGCGCAGGGTCCTGGCCGCATCCACATAGCTGCGCACGTGCAGCATCTGCCGCTCAGTAGTGGAGGTGGTGGGGGTGGAGGGAAGAACGCTGCCCGGTTTGGCGCCTCGGCTGCTCGCCGGTGGTGCTGTCGGCTGCTGCGGCCGGCGCAGCATCTCGGGCAGGGGCTCACGCAGCCACCGCTTCCCCCGCTGGCACGCCCAGAAGCACAGGCCGGCGCAGCAGTCCCGCACAATGGACGGCCCCAGGTCTGCGAGCGAGTAGTCGTTCTGCCTCGGCCGGTCTGGCCGGTCCGACCGGTCCGGCGTCTTGCCGATCGCCGCCTGCGGGCCGTACTGCAGCATGGACTGCGCAATCTCGACGGCCTCGCGCAAGTTTCTCGCGCACTCGGACTCCACGCGCAGGGCCAGCGTCTCCGCCTCGAGGCTGGCCACGGTGTCGCCGTCACTGCGTTTCTGCTGATGCTGCTGCTGTGCGATGCCGTACTCGCCGACACACTCCCCGATCTGCATGTAGCAGTTGATCACGAGAATCCAGACGACTGCGCGGTGGAGCTGGACATAGCGCAGCGCAGAGGTGTTGGAGCTGTTGTTGCCCGCTGCACCTGCAGTGCCCTCGACGGCCGCCGCCCCGTCTAGCCCCGCCGCCAGACACAGCCGGCCCTGGGCGTCGCGCTGGGACCGCAGCAGCGGCGGGCACTCGGAGCGCTGCCAGCTGTCGAGCCGGGCGTAGAGGCTGTAGACGTCGGGACCGCGGACGCCGCGGCGGCGCGAGGCGGCGCTGCTGAGCGTCGTGAGCGCCGTGCGAGCGATGACGGACAGGTCGAGGACGGCGTCGAGGTAGCCGCCGCTACCGCTGCCACCACCGCGGGCCTCGTCAACATCGACCCCGTGGTGGCGTGGCAGGTCCCCTTTGGTGATGCTGACGCGCAAGCTGCTAGAGTCGGGGATGCGGCTGAGCGTTTTCTTGTCGAGGCAATGGAAGGCGTCGAGGCCGTAGACGTGCCAAAACAACAGGATGCGGCGGTCGTTGATGCGGGTGAGGGGCGCAGTGGGGTCGCCGCTGCCTCCAATGTTCGTGTTGAGGCTGGCGCCGTTGCCCCCGCCCTCTGTCGCCCCGTTGATGCCCGACTGCATCGTCATGAGCACCATCGAGTCGTGCGTCAGGTAGAGGTCGGCGAGATGGGCGTGCAGCTGATTGAGCGCAGTGCTGCTAGCCAGCGAGCCCGGCACGGAACTGGGCCTAGGTGTGCCTGTGGGTGTCGTCTCGTCTGGCCATGCGCGATTGTGGTTCGTGTTGTTCTTGTATTTGACTTGCACCATGAGGGCCAGGGCCTCGAGGTCATCGAGCCGCACGCGGCCCGGGCCGTGGTTGGCCTGCAGCTGGGCTTCGAAGAAGGCGGCGCGGAATTGCTCGGCAACGCGCTCCTGCATGGCCCAGCGGGCCTCGTTGCTGCTGCTGCTGCTGGCACCACCGCCGCTGCTGCTGCCGAGGCCGACCGCCGAGAAGTCTGTGGACGAAGTAAACGGCAAGCCGCGGCAGGCAACGGCGTAGATGAGGCCGAGGCTGCAGCGGCCGGCATGGTAGTCCTGCCAAAAGGCGTCCTCCAGCAGGATCGGCAGGTAGCGCGTGGTGTACTCAAAATAGGCGCGGAGGGCGCCGACGAACGTCGCCTCGTCGAGGCCGCAGCGGACCCACGGTGGCGGGTCGTAGCCGCCGGCTCGCATGGCCATGGTGCCCGTGCCGATGGCTGCCTGTGGTTGAGGAGGCGGTGGGGGCGGTGGAAGTGGGACAGGAAGAGGTGATGTCGATGTACGGTTCTGCGGCTGTGCGTAGTACTGTTGCTGTGTTAGTTGGTACTGCTGCTGCTGCTGTTGCTGCTGTTGCTGAATCGGCAGCGACTGGGACGCGGTTGGGTCGAGGGCTTGGGTCGGCACGAGAGTTTGCGGCTGGGGCTGGGACTCGGACGACGACATGACGGCGGCGGACGACTGGCTGGGCCAAGTTGGTGCGTCCGGGTAGCCCATGAAGATCTGGTCGAGAAAGAAGATGCTGTCGGCGTTGAGTTGGAAGGAGTCGTCTAGGAAGACGAGGTCATCGGCCATGGAAGTTTGTGTAGGAGACAAGAGGTCGACAGCGTCCAGCCCGGGCAAGGATAATGACGTCGAGGGCGGCGCAGTGAGAGACGAAGGCGGTGATGACAAAGATGACAGCGACGACCGCGACGGGGGAGGCGGCTGCCCTATATGTTGTCGTGGTAGCGGTGCTGGCAGTGGCAGGGGAAGCGGCACGTGTGTCATGGAAAGGCCTCGATCCGACGGGGGCGGAAGGGCAAGCCGTCTGCTGCTCGGCGCCTCGTTACCAAGGGACACGGAAGTGGTGGCTGCACCGCTGCCCAGCGCAATCGCCGTGGGAGAAGGCAACGGTGCCAAGTCGAGCCCTTTGTGCCGTCGTAGCGCACCGCTGGTATTGCTGCCACAGCTGTTGCTATTTCGGTGGTTCGTGGCCGGCGGAGGCGTCTGCTGCATATTGGAAGACGAGGCGGCCGCGGCAGCTGTGGCAGCTGTGGCAGCTGCTGCCGCTGCCGTCGAAGACTGCCGGCCGCGTCCGCGCAGGCGGATGTCGTCGGAGTCGTCCATACGACACTGCACATTGCGCAGCGCGCACTGCGAGCACGACGGGTGCCCTCGGCCGTTGCGTGGCAGGCGGTCGCACTTGATCTTTCGGCGGTGGCAGAAGTCGCACGACTCGCGCACCATGCCCCGGCGGAGGCGCATCGGGGCGGCTGGTAGCTGACAGCTGGAACGTAGGTAGGTGGCAGACGAAGTGCAGGCAGTAGTGCGGAGGCTGCAGACGCCCAATGCCCCGTCGAGGGTTGGCCGCGGTGGACGGGTGGCTCTTTCGTGGTGATATAGCGGGGGAAGTTCGGCACTTTAGCGGCGAAAAACCACGGCGCGGCGATTCCTCTCCTATTGCCCGGCTGGTTGGGGCTAGTTCTGGCTCGCAATTGGCCAGCGGCGATTTCCCCAGGAATCTCCGCCACGTGGGGCTTTCCCTGTTGGCAAATCCGCTTACACGCAATATCCGCCGGTCACGTGGCACCCGGCGACAGCACGGAGATTTGCTGCGGCGCAGTCTTGTGCGGCGCTGGTGATGGCACGACCAGGCGAGGGCTGCAAGAGGTGGAATGCTCTGTGCGTAGGCTTGGGGGAGGCGTCGACAGAGTCAGGCAGCAGTTTGAGACTGTCGGTAGTCTCTTCGTATAAAAGCTTGTGGCCGCCTGGGCTCACCTCTGTGTAGGCCCTCTTCACCGAGTCGACCGACCTCACCACCGCCACCACCGCCACCACCTCCTCGGACCAGCACTCTCGTTTGCTTTTTGAAACCGTTACACTCTTCCACCAGTTCTCTGTGTACTCTACAAGCGGCCATGAGCAACTACAGCAGTCCCTACAGCACCAATGGTACCACTGGCACCAATGGTACGCGCGTGGCGGCCAATGGCGTAGGCGCGCTTCCCTTTACGCCGATGATGGTGCCGGCCGTCATCTTCTCCATCATCTTTGCAGTGTTGCTCTTCGTGCAGCTGCTCGTGGCGACGCGGTTCTGGCGTTACTACGGAAATGCCATTGGCATGCTGTGTGGCCTGCTGCTGGAGCTTCTGGGCTACGTGGCCAAGGCCATGTTGTCCAAGGACCGGTTCAACAAGAACGGCTACATCATGTAGGTGCTGCGAGGAGCGTACACGCCGACTAGGCTTGTGTACACAGCCCCAGCGGAGGTGACACTCAAACTGACCGCTGCCAGGTACATCATCGGTCTCACTCTAGGCCCGACTTTCCTCTCGTCGGCGCTCTACCTGTCCATCAGCGCTCTGATGCGGCAGCACACAGCAGCGCGAACGGTACGCTTCCGGCGTGTCGGCCCGCGCGCGTTCTCGGTGCTCTTCATTCTCGGCGATTTTGTGTGCTTGTGTTTCATCGGCGTGGGCGGCTCGCTGGCGGCCATCTTTGCAGACAGCCCGATCGGCGTCGACCTGATGATTGCTGGCCTGGGCACGCAGATCCTGTTCACGTCCATCTTCTGTGTCGTGCTCGTGTTTCTCTATCGGCGAATCGCGGGCAGCGGGGGACGGCGCACTGCTCGATATGGCGTATTGCTGGGTATGTTCTTCCTCCCCCCCCTCCACTCCCCTCCTCTCTCCTTCTCTTTTGTCCTCGCCCGATTCTTCGCCTCCTGCTTACACGCATAGGAATCGCTGCAGCGTGCCTCTTCGTGCGCTCGTGCTGGCGCGCGGCCGAGCTCAGCGGCGGCTTCAACGGTCCGCTGGCGTGCAAGGAGGGCGTGTTCATCGCGCTCGACAGCGTCCCGATGGTAGTGATGTCGGTGCTTCTCGTTTTCCTGCACCCGGGTTTCTGGTTTGGCGAGGGCGGTGATAGAGGGACATTGACGGCCACGGCGATTAAGCTGGAAGGCGTGTAGGCCGAGGAGCTGCAGAGTTTCGGCATGGCGGTGCCGGCGGAGGCTCGGTCGGTGTACGGTGGGTTCATTTGCTGCTACTTTCCTTTGTCTCTCTGGCTTCCTTTGTTTCCTTCTTTCTTTACTGCTTGTGTCCTTCCCCCATGTGTAGAGGCTGGTATCATTTTGGCGCTTATTTGGAAAACTGGACAGGATAGAGGCGCCGCTCGAGTTGCTGCTTGACATAGCTAGCCGTCCGAGAGCAAACGGCCGGGATACAGAGCATTCCTAATTGACCATCGCCATAGACGGGCGCCGACTATCGGCGCCTAGTGCACACTATCATTGTCGTAATGTCGTCTAGTATTGCACAACGCACCTTGATGCTCGGCCACCAGATGTCCTTGGCTCGACCGAACTGCGTCTGTCTACCCCCCGGTTCCTTTGGTGTGTCGACTGGTGTGTCGACGACGTCTTGTTTTGGACGAGGAAGAACTGCTAGGTGAGGTTGAGAACATACTACCATTTGTTACGCCACCCCGCTCCGTGTATCTTACTGGTCAGGCAGGCCGCAATATGGTCCGTACACTACAGGCCTTGGGGGGTTGGACGTGTCCGTGACCGCGGACAGACGGGGCCCAAGCCCCGGCATCTTGTGCCGGCACCGTAGCTTGAGGAGACACGTAGGGGAGCGATGACTTGCCACCCGAGCCACCCTTTTCGCTTTGACTTCAAGCGGCCCTTCCGCCCACCTTCCATCCTCAGACGACACACACAAAGAACGTGCGTGGGCCAGAGGCGGGACGATGACGTTCGCCGATGCACGCCGTAATGGCAGGAAGACGTTCACCTACTCTGTACACATGGCATCCATCTCGCTTAGCGCCTGGCAAGCAGCGTTTTTCCCTGCTCATCTCTGCGCCTAGATGCCCCAGCAAACTGTGCCACGCCCGTCCAACCGACGCCCTCCTTGTAGCGGCTGTCCAAGTGCAGATATGTACGACCTGCTCACACAGAAGAGGTATGCCACATCACTTTACGTCCGTACGTAAGATACCTGGCGCCGTTATTGTGGCCCTCGTGGCCCCCGGTATATCCCCCCTAGCCCCTACTAGGGAGAACTAGAGGGTTTGGCTATGGGGAATCTTAGGAGGGTTCTTGGCTAGACATTTTCGTATCTTACTTGCTTGTAGATATTTTCTCTTGGCTTGGGGCCATTGAGCCTTTTTGGGCCTCATTATTTTGGGGCTCCCTTTGGTTTCTTTTTCATCCATCTTCGTTTTCGCCACTGGCACACAGGCTCGCGTGTAAGCCTGTTTTTGGTGAGGGGTAACAGGGAACGAAAGACAGATAGCCAGCTACCGAAGGCAAGGAAGACAAAAGGGTGACGCTGGTGAAAGGGAGGAGAAGCGACGAAGAAAGAGGGAGGACAACGTATGAAAACAGACGCTGTCCCGACGCAGCGACGGCGGACTCGCAGCAACAGAACGCAAAGGCAGTTGTTCGAGCAATGCCGGGGTGTGGAGGGGAAGAAGAAGGAACAGAACGAAGCAAAAAAAAAGAAAAGAAAAAAAAAACAGAGCATCAACGAGAGGGCCCCAAGGCACCCAGTAGAACACACACGGCACGATACAACGTATCCCGCAAGAACGTTGGGAGACCAAGCCCGGAATCCAACTCGTGCAGCCAACGTCGGCTCGTGTGGCGGCCTCCCTCTGGAAGGTTTTTTTAGCCGTCTGTGTGTTAATAGTGCGGCTCGGTGGGCGTAGATTAGTGCAAGGGGTAAACAATATTAGCTCTGTTAGTGTGGGCGTTTGGATGGTTCTTGTTTTTTGAGTTTGATGCCAGGATGTGTGGAGTAACAGATGGAGGAGTTCTCAAGGCAGAGGGAGGCAGAGGGAGGGGGGAGGGGTTGTGACTTGTCGTATTATTAGGCGACCTCCACGAGTACGAGTACGTGTGCGAAGAGGGAAACAGTTGTCGTTGCAACAGGGCCAGGCCGTGAGCAGCCACCACTGCCTTTGCCAGACGCCGCACAGTCCTGTCTAGGAGGGTGTGCGGGCTGTTGTTACTTGCCCAGTCATATTATTGAGGCGAGCACGGGGTGAGGTGAGAGTGGGCTCTCGTCTGGAATGACCGCACAAGAAGCTGTCACGACGGGCCGGACGGAATCAGACTGAGACGGTACGTCGTAGCATCTGCGGGGGGAAGAGGATGGAAGAAAAAGAAGGCTTGGCGAACAGGAGGGGTGGGGGGGGAGAGATACGACCGACGCCTCCCATTCATCGCAGCGGCTGCACATCAACAATGTGTGCAGTTCGAGTACTCCGTGCTCCATACTCGTATCGTATCTTACGTCGCAATACTCGGCATGCAAGGGGCCAAGGCGGAGAAACAAGCAAAGCTGGACACTAATGCAGCCGGCTGCACGGCACAGCACTACGACGTACACTACGCTGCACCGACGAATGGCAGCGCCGTCCTCGACATAGTGCCGCCCCCTTTTTTTTGCACGCTGGGCCAGGTCGAGTTAGGATGGGGGCGCTCTTTTTATTTTAGTTTTCTGTTCCACCCCCGAAAGGTCTGGCCAGAGGCTGAGCTGGTAGGCTGGCGGGTTCGCAGGTTGGAGGGCTCAGAACATGCAAGGGACGACGGCGAGACAGCGATATTCTGGACCAACATGTTCATGAGACGCCGGTCAGAAGATGAGAGACATTGTGCAAAGCAAGGGGGCAGTGCGACGAGGGTAAAAAGGTGGCGGGGACGGGATCGGCATGTCAATTCCTTCTTCTTTTGTTCTTTGTCCTTTTCTTTATTCTCTTTTTCTCGTTGCTCTTTCCTCGTCGTGTCTCTTATCTCTCCCCCTTGCTTGTTTTCTTTCTTTCCCTTTTTCTGTCTCCGTCAACGGCTCGACCGGCGTGTTCCTCCAGACTTGATTCTCCTTCTGTCTCGATTTTTCGGGCCTCGGGTCGTTCGGCTGCGCAGAAACACCGTCTCAGTTGGCGAGAGCCATGGCGACAGTTTTCGAAACAAAGACACAAGACACAAACATGAACAAGGAGCAAGAGAATACGAGGGTGGATGGAAAGGATCCCGCGTCCCGGCGTTCAGCTGGCTCCTTGCCCGCCATGCCAACCAGAACAGGTAGCACGGCACAGCAGGTCCTCCGTACAGCTCCAGGACACATTTCTATGACAGGAAGGTGGAAGTTTCTCACGAGACGTGTATATGTACATATGGACCTTATTGCCCACCGAGACGATGGACCCAACACGACCTCCGTCAGCTGGGTCCGGCTGCTGCGATGCGGTTCTCGTGGAGTATAAATACCGCATCGTAGTCAAGAGCGTGAAACGGCCTGAACTGGCCGTGAACGCGTCACCCCGCACAAGGCGTTGTGCCCGTTGCGTGGTTGCTTTTACCGACTCTGCCCTAGGGAGGTTCAGACAGCTCCAGGCAGTTTCGCGTGATGATTCTAAGCCAGAAAAGCGCTGCTGATAGTGCAGAGCTCTAGCTTTTGAGCGTTAAAACCCCAGGGCAGCGAACGATAGCTTACATACGACATCTGTCGAGTACGACGTGTGCCGTACAGGGTACGGAGTTCTTGTAGTGCACTTCACACCCTGTCAACGATCCCATCGTCCCGAAAGAGTGCTGCCCGACAGCCTGGGACGGGCTGAACAGCAGGGCCCCTGGTCGCGGCGACGGGGTTCTCCGTCGTTGCGTATGCGGCGGAGTCGAAACTATTTGCGAAAGACCCAGCTGAAAGACAAGTATCTTACGTAGTATCTTACGTATCCGTAGCGAAATAAAAGGGACATCACGCCATGCGAGGTCCAACGCAAAACGAACAACGCCGGCCTGAGTGTGAATGGCATCTTGGCCTGGCCTGGCGGCTGGAGGGGCACAGGCACGTAAGATATCTTACATATATATGAGTGCTCTGCAGAGGGCAGTGGACGCATTACGGAGTATTCGCCAGGCAGAGCACCTCCTGTCCAAGAAATCGGGGGGATGTCTCTTATCTTACCGACTACGTATGACGTACTGCGACGTATGCCACTTTGGTTGGGAGGCGGGGGGGAGTCTCGGATCTATTACTCGTATTCTCTTGGGTTGCGAAGCTCAGACGGCCTACCTTGCCAAAAGATGGCTCCGTTCCCAAGCAGGGAAAGGATAGCCGCCCAGGCGCTGTGGGCGCGGCGTTGCAAGATACGGTGGGCAAGCAGAAGGAGGCAAGGGGGAAGAAGAGGTGGAGGAAGAAAAAGAAAGAAAAAAAGTGGACGAGACGAGGCAGGCCCAAGAGAACTAGACACCAACAGGGACAAGACTGGCAGCCAAGAAGCTGCAAGACGGAAGCTGAGAGCTTGGTTTTACCCTGCCTTTGCGAGAGAAGAAATCCGGGCATCCTTGCCAGAGATGCATCCCTGCTCCAGCCGCAGCACTGACCCTGCAATGTTCTTGTTAAGATAATGTTACAAGTATGGTATATACGACGTACGGAGTACCTCGAGAGGAACTACGACTGACAGCAACTACCATCAGAGTGGAAAGTATATTTCCCGTATGCAGTACAGCCACAGCGACTGTGGACGAGTTGTTTGTCCCGTCCTCCATCTCATTGGGCTGCACGATGGCCGCTGAGCGAGAAAGTGGCGGCAGCCAGGGGCCCCCCCTGTCTCCCCCCTGCCCCCCCTGCTAACTCGCGGCAGTCGTGGTGAGTGGACTCGACTTTACGGAGAAATACTTACGAGTGCACTTGTATCTTACATTGAACGTCGTGGGGAGAAAAAAAATCAAAGGGAAGCTAATATGAGCAAAAAAAGGCAATCTTTCTTTTTGCAGGGGCCTCGATCCCACGCGGACAGGTCAGCCCTGTGTTCGCATCACCGACCTGCTTGTTTTGGCACTCTGCATTACCCCGTCGTCCATCCTAAGCCGACTTACGAGTACTCGTAGAGCCAGCCCTCCTCCTCCCCCCCTGGCCTGTTGTCCGAGAACTCTCCGTCCTCGAGGATTGGTCGGGATACGTTGGCTTTTGGGTGAGCAGGGGAGGGGAGGGACAAGAGAAGAACTACGTGAACAGAAGGGAGAACTAGAAACCTTACATGTCCTGGCAGCACAGGTACGAGGGGAAATTGGCAAGCGAACCTGTCGTGCACATGTGAGATACAACTTTGCACAGGAACTTGCAAAGGTCGAGTGGCACGGTGGCAGAGTGGAAAACGAGCAGGGGGCCAAGGAGAAGTCGGCACGAACCGGACAGTGAGCACGTACGAACAAGAGCACAAAAAGAGAGGGGCACAGAGGCACAGAGGCACAGAGCAGACTCCTCGGAGACCCGAGCTCCTCTTCCGCTGGCGTTTGTCCCGACGGAGTCTTTGTCTTTCGGCGACGGCGAGCCAGACGGCACGGCCTGTCTGGTCAGTGTGGGATCCCATGTTCCCCAAAAATGTAGCAGAATGACGCAGCCATTACGAGTTACATCCACCATCGTGAGACAAGACTATTGGGGCGGGACAGCCACCCTCTCTGTCTAAGACAGCATTCTTCTGCTCTGCCCACTCCTCAGTTACTCGTGCGTCGTATCCTGTTGTCTGTCTTTCTCTTTTTCCGTCTTCCTTTTCCTTTTCTTTACCCTACTCCCCCCCCCCTCTCTCGCTCACACACACACACAACTCACTGCCCCCCGTCTCTCCCCCTCCACCCTCATGTCTTGTGCTTCCTCCGGCTGGCCCCAATGTGTTCGACCTGCGGATCTGTCTTCCGTACTCGTTCACAGCATAGTCTGTCGCACTCCGAGATAGTGGTGACACAGTCTTCGCACCCCTGGTTCGGTTGGGGGACGCGTCGAGAACGCTTTCGTGGTCTCGTTTGTCCGATGTTGTGGCAGAATGCACAACAAAAGCAACGCCATGCTCGATACGGCAAACGAACAGAAACGAGTGGCTGGCTTCTTTTCTCTTTTCTATTTTCTTTTCTTTTTATTCATTCTTTTTTTCCTGTTTCCTATGTATTGGTCCTTTTTCCACTTGTCTTGGTTTGGTCACCAGTTGTCCTCCTTGTCGCTCGGGATCGGCACTGCCCCGTCGCCTGTCGCCCGTCAAAAGACTTGGCCTTTCTTTCCCTTGCGTCCCTCGCTTGTCTCTCTCTCCGTATCTTTCTCTGTCTCCTTCTCCACACACCCTGTTCCGCCCCCCCTTGCCGTTCGTGGCCCATGTTGTCCAAAGCGTAGGGCCCAAGACATGCGCATATCCTGTGCACACACACCTTTGTGAGCACCTTCCGCGTTCTCAGAATCTCGAGGGCACGGGAGTCGCACAGCGGGAGGCGGAGGCGGGGAGGAAGGGTGGGGGACCGTGAGCCACCAGCAAGAAAGAGAGGGGGGGGAAGTGATCTGCGTTGTCTGAGCGCACCACAGAGGAGCAGGGCAGTGGCAGAAAGGAGGAGCGAGGGGAGCCGGCGAGAAGGCCAAGACCAGACGGAGAAGAAGAAACGAAAAAGGGAGCCAATGGAAGAGACGGCACAGCAGAGAAAGGAAGGACATGTGCTTGTCACACGGCCTGGTCGTTTGTGTTGTACGCCCGCCTCCCGCCCGGTACGCCGTCGCTACGCATCGACGGACAGACCACATGGCAAGAGGAACAGGGACCGACACATATTGTTTTTACTAAATTAAAGAAAGGGCAAAAAGGAACTCGGCAGGCCGAAGAAAACGCCAACGCCATGCAAGAACAAAACAGGGTGTGCGAGTTTAGTATTTGGTGGCGGCCAGGGGGTGGGGATGAGGACCGGGGGGGGGGGGACACACACTTTCTTTTTCGTCTTCCTATCTCTCTCCGGCCTACTTTCTCGGTCTTCCTGTCTCTCTCTTGGCTCTTTCTTTATTTGAATGGCTTGTCTTCCTCTTTCCTCCTCCATCTCTGCAGTCCCAGTCTCCCCACCCCCTTTTTTTTCTTTTCTTTTTTGCTTTCTTTTTCTGACCCATTCCTTCGTGTCGATAAAACGATCTCGCTGCTGTTTTTCCCTCCGTCTCGCTGTCTCGCTGTCTCGCTGTCTCTCTTCCCTTTTGTATTGTCATCTTCAGTGCTTCTTGTCTCTTCTTTTTTACTCTCTGCCCAGTCTACCCGCCTCACTGACAAGCATCGACACACTGACGATCACTTTTGTTCGGCATCCACTTACACCAAGAGCCGATACGACGGGCGAAGCCCTCGCCAGTTGCACTGCTTACTACTCACCGCTTACCACCTCATCCCCTCCTCCTCCACGATGTGGATTCCTACGTGGCTCAACTGGTACAAAAAGCCGGAGTACCGTGACATCAAGGAGTACTCCAATGCCATCGTCTCCGGCAAGCGGCCGCTCAGCCCGGACGGCCGGTCACGCAGCTCCGTCCCGGCGCGGCTGCGTCTCGAGCGTGTCCTCGACAACAAGACGTGCAGCCCCATGTCGCTGTACGACTTTTACATGTACCTCAAGTACATTGAGTTCTCGCCCGAAAACCTCGAGTTTTACATTTGGTTCAAGAGCTACGAGGACAACTACAAGCGCCACATGGCCGAGAAGGACAGCGCCTCCATCAACAGCTCGACCGAGAGCACGGCGTCGCTGACCAAGAACACCGGAGCGACGGCCGGCCAGATGTTCTCGACCGACCCCGAGATTGGTACGTTCCCGTCGTCCCTCCTTTTCCACTCTGCCCCCCCTTATTAACGTCTCAGCCGAAACTCTCGCGCGCATCACCGACCTCATCAGCAACCAGGCCATGTGCGAGGGCGACCGGTGCAGGCCCACGTTCGACCTGCCCAAGCCGCCGCCGCGCAACAACGCGGGCACCAAGCTGGTCCGCGGCTCCGGCGGCGGTGGCAGCGGCGGTGGCGGCGGCGGCGTCGAATCGACGCTGAACCTGGTCGACGCCAGCGCGGGCCGGCGCGCCGAGCTGAGCGCGGTGATCAAGACGTTCCTGCAGCCGGGCGCGGAGAAGGAGCTGAACATCCCGGCGCCGCTGCGCGACGCGGCGCTGGCGGGGCTGGCGACGTCGACGGACCCGGCGTACCTGCGGCCGATTGCGGACCACGTGTACCTGCTGCTGCGCAACTGCTCGCACCGCAACTTTGTGCGGCTGGGCGTGGGCAACGGCACCTTTGAGACGCTGTGCGTGGCCACGGGGCTGGGCATCGCGCTGACGCTCGCGGGCGTGCTGTGCGTGCTGCTGCGCGCGTTCACGCCGCACGTGGGCGCGCACTCGCGCTACGACGTGTTCGCGGCCTGGCCGATGTGGTGGCTGGGCCTCAGCCTGATCCTGTCGGGCCTGCGCGGCAGCTGCTTCTTCCTGCTGCTCTTCACGCGCCGCCAGCCGCTGCCGTGGGAGCGCTTCGACGACAGCGCCAGCGTGACGTCGCAGCGGTCGGGCATCGTGCGCGCGCTGTCGCGGCTGATGATCTTCGACCGCAAGCTGCGCGTCAAGGACGCTCACCTGCGCCGCCTGCAGCACCGCATCGTCATCCAGAGCCTCGTGTTCGGCGCCCTCTTCTCCTGCCTCGGCGTGTGCATCTTTGTCTTTCTGCCCGTGTGGCGGGAGACGCGGCACTGAGCGGCCCTCTCTCGCCGATAAAAAGAATGCTAGCACTCGTCACTTTGTCTCGCTTTTGCGTACTTCATACCCTCGTTCTCCCCTTGTCGTTGGTGTCTGCCTTTGACGCTACAGTGTCTTTTTTCTGGTTCTGGCGCGGTTTTTGGTATTATGGCTGGGATGGATCTCTCCGTTTCGTTTCTTCTTTTTCTTTTCCCTCGTTCTTGTTTCTTCAAAGACGATGCCACGGCCGACGTCATGCTTGCCACGGCCGCTGTTGTATTCAACATTGCGTCTGTGTTCTGTGACGAGGCTCTTTTCTTACTGTTTCTTTTCCTATGTAGAAGGTTCCGCAAAAATGTGCCGATGGGTTCCAATGAAATTTTATCTACAAAAAGAAAAAAACGACAGTGAAAACCCGAAGCAGCCATCACCTTCACCATGTCTTCCACTCTATGCCTTACCTCGCCCTTTGCAGGCCAGCATGCACCTTTTCTTTATTCAACGGACGTGGCAGAAGCAGGGGTTCTCTGTCCCCTATCCTCCCGTCTTTGTTAAAAATAGAAAGCAGAGGAAATGAGACTGCTGGATACAGACTCCTCTGAACATGGCTCGTCTGGCCGAAACCGGCATTGGGCAGAGGGCGTCAGCTAGACTTTGGGACGTGCAAGATCGGACTCAAGATACATGTCGGTTTCCTCGACAGCGCACCGTGTTTCTGCAACTTTGTGTGGTGCGGCTGAGATTTCAGGCCTCACCGACTTTTGATGCCGTCTGTCGGTTCTTGTTTCGCTTCTTTGACTCTGCGACTTTATGTTTCCCCGGCGTGGCCAGGACAGACTTGGCAAAGGCACGGCTCGATTGAGTTCTGTTGTATTTATCGTTCATTTATATTGGTTTATATTAATGTTTATAGTTTTTGTATTTCATATTTCATATTTTCTATTTCTATTTCAAACTGCTCATCTCAGTCTGTCAGTTTTCTTCGGACAACTTCCACTTCTTCGTGTCCGTCACATTTCCTACACTTCTCTCACGCATCCCAACCTCTGCCTTTTCTTCCTCTTACCGTCCTCCCCCCCTTCATCTCCCTCTCCATGTCTTCCTCACTCCCAAAGCTGCCAGCCGCCGTACGATTCCCGGCCTCTTCCAGGTCACGTGCCGTTGGCCTCGCTCGATGCCTTGCCTCGCTTGACTCACTGAAACGCCAGAACTCCCGTTGAGCATTTCGACTCACTCGGCGCAGGAAATGTTTGAGGCCAGCCAAGACCGCCGTCTGCCCTCCCTGTCGCTCGTTTAATTACGGCGTACACCCAATCAGCCTTGGCGTTTACTGGGCATCAGTTCTCCTCTGCGTTAGCGATTTGTGGGCATTGGCGCTCTAGGTTGCGCCTTCCCCCTCTACCCTCCCCCACGTGAGTCAAACGGCCTGTCGCGCTACCGGGAAGGGGTTCGCTCCAAACAAGGAAGGAGCGCGAGATGGGCCTGGCCCAGCCGGGTGAGGCCCACAGGGCGCTGTTGCGCTACGACAGTTCGGCCTCAAAGAAAGATCACGACGGGCTGCGGCTGACCCTGCAACCGGTCTGGCCAGCCCTCAACCCTCGTTTTGCTGTGCGGTCGTTTGCTCGCCGGCTTGGCCCTGCATCCGCGCGACCATCGTGTACATAAGGATGCCTCTCTGCCCGCCGTAGTGCCACCCCGACCTGTTTCACCTCAACAGCCTCAACAGCCTCAGCAGCCTCGGCAGCCTCAACAGCCTTGTCTTTTAGCCACCTCCCCAACAGCCCCAGCATCCTGTCATTCCACCCTCTGTACCCCATCCCCCCCCCTCACAATGGACACGGACCAGCGCGTCTATGACCTCCTCATCGTCACCGATGCCACGGGGTCCATGGGCACGTTCCTGACCAGCCTCAATGCCTCGCTGCCCGAGATCATCCGCGTGTCCGCGCTCACCGACTGCTTCTCGCGCATCGGCATTGTGGCCTACCGCGACCACGGCGGCGGCGAGCTGACCGAGTGGTCGGGATGGCACGTCCTGAACGACAAGACCGGCGCCCCTGCGGCCCCGGGGACGGCCGAGAACGAGGGCTGGAAGACCGATCCCCAGCCGTCGCGCCAGGAGATCCTCAACTTTGCCAAGCGTCTGCGCCCCAACCATGGCGGTGACTGGCCCGAGGCAGCCAAGACCGGCCTGGCTCTGGGCTACGGCCGCATGCGCAAGGGCGTCGGCACCATCGTCATCTTCTACACCGACGCCCCGCCGCACTTCGCCGTCACCGCCGGCAACAACCGCCGCATGGAGCTGGCCGACCTCACCAGCACAGCCGGCCGGCGCAAATACGGGCCCGAAGCCGCCAAGTTTGCCGACTGGGTGTCGCTGGCCACGACACTGCGCACCGGCGACAAGCAGGCGCGTGTCTACAGCATCGTCCAGAGCCACCTGCCGGACACCCTGGGGCCCTACACCTACCTGTCGACGCGCACCGGCGGCGCCTGCTTCCGAATCCGGTCCGGCGCCGGCGCCAGCCTGATCTCGAGGCTAACGCTCGGCATCCTGCTCACATGGATGGGCGCGGAGAAGGCCAGCCCAGGGGCGGCGGCGTCGTCTGCGGCGGCTGCTGCTGCTTCCCCCACCAGCGCCGACCTCCTCGGCCAGTACTGCGACTACACCGACACGGACGACCTAGCTGGGCTGACGGCCGAGGGCGACCTCCGCATCGAAAAATACTTGCTGTGCAATCCGACCGGAAGCGAGGAGGCGCTTCGCGACAACCTCACGCACGTCGAAATCAGTGGCCTCGCCGCCCTAAAGCCGTTTGTCAGAGGCCGCAACCCCCCTGTTACCGACTTCTCCAAGCGCTACGTCGACGATGCCGACTACCGTGCGCTGGCCATTGAGAGCCTGGAGGACATCCTGCGCAACGACGTCACCTCCGTCACCGTCAACCCCGTCTTTGGCAGCCTGTGGCGGACCGTGTGCAACGATCGCCTAAACGAGGCGCGCGACCGGCTGATCGCCCTGTTCGGCCAGCAGGTCGAGGCTGTGACCGACCCGGACAAGAAAAAGCTCCTCAAGGACTGGCTGGAAGAGTCGTACGACTACGCGAGCGAAATCAACGACATGGTGGCCGCCGTGCCTGCCGCGGAGCAGTTTCCCTGTGTCTACCTCGACCCGACCCTGGACTTTGCTCACGCCCTCCCAGATGGCACGGGCGACGACAACGACGGCGACGACGGCGACGACGGCGACGACGACAATGCCGCCCCCGCCGGTGGCCTCACGCGCGCCGACCTGCTCGAGATCGGCCGCTCCTGCGACGCCCGCATCCTCCGCCGCCTGGGCCGCGTCCTCACCCGCCTCACCTACATCGCCACCGAGAAGGACCTCCCGGAGCACATTGCGAGCCGGTCAGGCGCACTCCCCGGCGAGCCCGGATTTGTGCCCCGCATCCCCCTCGCCCTCGCCAAGCCGGAGCACAAACGCAAGTTCTGGAAGGTCCTGCTGCACACCATCGTCCCCGGCACTCTGCTGGGACGCCGCCCCGCTGCCTTGCTGGCCGCCCTCAGCCTGCGCATAGGCATGGCACCGCTGCGGGACGCCGCTGACCGAGAGCTCGTGCACTTTGCCAAGAAATGGAACACGCTCGACATCCCCGAGACGTGGAACACCAGCTGCCTCAACATGCTGCTCGGCGCCGATAAGGACTACGAGGACCGCGTGCGCGCCGGCGCTACCTCGCGCGTGCCCGATGATGCCGTCGTCCTGAGCGACGGTGACCGCGCGCTCTTCAAGGCCCTCGTCGACTACAAGCTGGCCGAGATTAACCTTGACACCACCCTGACCGCGCGCATCGGCTGGCACCCCGACAAAACCAAATCCGCCATGGGGCCAACCGTCGTCTGCCGCGGCTGCCGCTTGCCCCGCTCCGTCACCATAATGGCCGCCGACAGCCTCTGCGGCCTCTGCGACGAGACAGACAGCACCTTCGCCTCCCCCGAGGAGCGCGACGAGATGCTCGCCGCCCACGTCTCGGCCGACGACACCGCCGCCACACCGCTGTGGTGGGTCGAGTGCTGCGTGCGCGCCTGCCGCGCCCAGTACGTCGTCTACAACAAGGACCGCCTGCGCGTGCGCGCCAAGTGCCATTATTGCCGCCGCGCCGGGCGGCTCGTCGACGACACCAAAATGCCCAATACGGCGCCCATGGTAGAGTGCAACACCTGCCTGAGCCGCATCATCTGGCCCGAGGCGTACCGCCCGCCCGCTTTCGATGCCGCGCTGTTCGCCTGCCCCGCGTGCGAGACGGGCACGGTGCAGACGGTCGTTGACACGCCGACGACGGCGCGCGGGCTCGTTGCCGAAAACGGTCGGGGGTGGCTGCTGCGCAACGACGACGACAAGATTGCCGCGCCGTTTACGAGCCGCAGCCTGTTCTACACCATCTCGACGGCGGGCATCGAGGGGTTCGCCGAGGCCGTGGAGGTTCTCCCCGGGCGGAAGGCAGCGACGGAGGCACTGGCGACGAACGACGCACCGGCGCCGCCGCTGGCGCTCACCCTCAAGGCCAAGGTCGTGCGCAACTCCGAGGCCGTCGTCGGCGAGCTCGGCCGGTGGATCGCGTCGCGGCGTGCCGAGGGCGCCGCGTGCAGCCTGTGCTTCTCCAGCTACAGCAAGCGCGCGCTGCGCGCGGCGTGCGGCCGCCGGGGCTGCAGCCAGCGCATCTGCGACGGCTGCTACAGCGAGTGGTACGGGCTCAATGGGCGCGGCCGCATCATCAACGTGGCGGCGCTCAGCTGCCCCTTCTGCCGGCGCCAGCCGACGCCCGCCGTGGTCGCGCGCGTCGGGCTCAACCTGCTGGGCAACCTGCGCAGCGCCGTCGAGCATGCCGGCACGCACATCTACGCGTGGTGCAGCGACTGCGGCATGGCCAAGGAGTTTGCCGAGCGCGTGTGCGCGCAGGGCGCACCGCCGGATGTTGCGGACTGGCGCTGCGCCGACTGCCCGGGACGGGACGGCGTGGTGACGAATCGCATCCGGACGTGCCCGCGGTGCGCGACGCTGACGGAGAAGGCGGGCGGGTGCGACCACATCGAGTGCCCCATGCCTGGCTGCGGCGCACACTGGTGCTTCTTCTGCGGTGCGGAGGTCGACGCGTCGGCCATCTACACCCACATCACCAATGAGCACGGCGGCTTGTACGGCGGGCGGGATGCGGAGGAGGAGGAGGAGGGGGCCGATGACGACGACGGTGATACGGACTACTGAGCCGCAATCTTTTCTTTGACTAGCATAGGACAGGCGGGTACGGACGGCGTTTTTCCTCTTCTTTTCATCTTATTTCTGTGCCTAGCCCTACATTCACATTTTCAAAAGACCAATGGGGAGAATGTCAAGCTTTGAAAATCTGGTGTGAACTATTTCCCTACCTCTAATGCTGCTATGAACTCTTTCTTAACCACAATACCCACCTCGCTCCACGCTCCGCGCACAACCTCCGCGTCCCCCGGCCCGTACTCCGCGCCGGCAACCCTGACAGTGGCCTCGGCAAACCGCTGAAAGTCGCAGTCCTTGGCAATGTGCCCGCCCTTCATTGTGCGCCACCAGATGCGGCCGGCCCGGTCCCAGCTGAAGCCGCCCAGCCGGACGGCTACGAGGTAGAACGCCTTGTTGGGGATCCCCGAGTAGATGTGCGCGCCGCCAAAGTCGTCCGCCATAGGCCTGTAGTCTTTCATGTGACTGGCCTGCGGGTCCCGGCCCAGGCGCGGGTCGGCGTACGCCGTGCCGGGGCTCTTCATGCTGCGCAGCGCAACGCCCGCCACCCCGGGCAGCAGACAGCCCTCGCCCAGCAGCCAGTCGGCGTCGGCGGCGGGCCGCTGCTCGACCCACTGCTTGATCATAATGCCGAACACGTCTGCGATGTGCTCGTTGAGGGCGCCCGGCTGCCCCGCGTAGACGAGGGGCGTCGTGAACTCTGTGATGCCGTGCGTCATCTCGTGGCCGACGACGTCGATGCAGCCCGTAAAGTTGCCGAGCAGCGGGCCGCCGTCGCCGTATACCATCTGGCGTTTTTCATGGTGCCACACTGTCCGTAGCAAGGAAGGGCGGTGTCAGTAAAAGAAAAGCCTGGCCCTGGCTTGGGCGAGGATGGTATCTCCTCCTCGAGCATTGCTGCCGTTTATTTATCTGATGCAAGTCGTCCCAATTCCGGACGGCCTGTAACCGCGTGGAGCGACTTACTGGCATTGTCAAAGCCCCGCCCAAAGTGCACGCTGCTCACGGCCAGCATGCCGCGGTTGTCGATCGAGTCCTAGCCGAATTGCGACCTGTAAAAGGCAAGGACATGGCCGCTGTTGTCGTAGGCCTCGTTGATGGCGCGGTCACCGGCGACTCCCTGGTGCTCGCGGCGCTCCAGTGTCCCGGGCAGCCGGTCGAGGTCGTCCGTGTTCGCGGCCGAGTAGACACAGCGGAAGCCGCCGCCGCCGCCGTCGTCGTTACTGCCGTGTCTGTGGTGCATACCTGTCCCCCTAAGGGCGTCTTCGAGCCCTGAGCAATGCGGACAGCGGTCTTCAGGATCGGTGCCCGGCCGTTGCGGTTCAAAGACACACAGCCGGCCGAGGTTGTTCCGGGCGCGCGCCGTGGCCACATCGTCCATGGTGGACGAATCGGCCAAAGCCTCAAAAATGGCAGCGGGGATGAAGCAGTTGTTGTGTTTGGCGGGAGTGGTCGTGCCGTTAGCCTTGCTGCTGCCGCCGCCGCCGCTGATGCTTCTGCCGTTGTTGTCGTTGTTGTTGTCTACTACGCTGTTGCTCATCACATACCCGCCGGTTGCCGGCTCGGGTGGCTTGTCGCAGCGCCCCGTAGTCTGTTGAGTGTAGCAGCGCTTCATGATACGGTCGTTGAAGGCCAGGTCGCGGGACGCTGCCAGGCGATGGGTCTCGTCATTTTCCTTGGATGCGGCAATGCTGCGGAGGAGGTATGGCGGGACGATGCCGCAGAAGTGGGAGGAGGACATGCTGTGGATGGGTTAAAGAGAGGAATGGGTCTAGGTAGGGGCGGAAGTATATACAGATACAGACGCCGGAGGGCAACTCTAGGTAGTTTGGTGTATAGGAACGGCGCGTCGAGGGGATGATGATACTGAGGGTGCGAGGGCAAGACGGCCTAGGTACGGTGGAAGTTGGTGATACATCATCGGACATTCAGTAACGACCCAAGAAATCAAGTACAGAGGGGTTGTTTGAGAACTTGGCTGGACAACGCCATTGGCTCTTTCCGTCGCGAGGCATGATGCTAGACAGGGAGGCCGTGACGACATTCCGGGCCGAGGAAGGTGTTGCTGATCGATCCTCTCGTTTCCTACGGCAGACACTGCAGCGTATCTCGTGAGAGTAGCATCAAGGGGTTGGATAAGCTTGAATTTGGATCTTGGCTCGCAGTGGTAGTATGGTGGTCAAGGATGTGTGCGTGTGGCGTGGGATATGTCTAAAACAGGTATATAAACAAAGGGGGGTGAAATAAGAAGAAAAGGAAACGAGAAAAACAAAGAAGAGTGGACTGGAGTCACCCTTTGGAACCATGATAGGAAGATATGACTGTTCTCATGCAGGGCCGTCCCCTTTGACATTCATAAAGACAAAAAGAAACCAAGCAAAATCAAAAGAAGGGTTTGGGGGAATTGGAGGGGGGGGAGGGGGAAAGAAAGAAAAAAACTTTTCTGTACCCAGGTCAACTCATTCCTCTCATTACGTCGTATCGTATCCTCGTCAGGTGGAGGGCGTCCTACAACGGGAACCGCCCGCTTCCTCCGAGAACGGCCGCCCTGCGGGCCCTCATACATATACCCTCGATGTCGGAGGCGCGACTTGTGGCACGCCCTGCTTCATCGGCCAGGCTTTGCTACAGCCCTACTGCAGCTTCTGGACAATGCGCTGCACCAACTCCCGCGTCGCCGCATCAAGCTGCGCCTCCGGCTCACCCAGCACCTGCTGGAACACGGGCACCAGCTGTGGCGTCAGCTGCTGCACCGTCGGCTCGTTGTGTTCGTACAACAGAGAGAGGCACGTGTAGACCGGCTTGTTCTCGTCAAAATCTTCCTTCAGAGGCAGGCGCGCCACGACCGCCGGCAGGTACTCGTCAATGGGCACGCGATCCGGGTGCGCCGTGATCAGGCGGCAGACGGCGCCCGTGGCGTTGTCATAGATGCGGTGGCCCGTATCATCCATGGCCAGCAGCCTCTCGAGCTTCTCGAGGATGGTGGGGTAGGCCGCGAGGTACGTCTTGCTGTCCGTGGAGCTCGTGATCAGCTGGCCCACGGCGTATGCCGCATTGCTCTTCGTTTCCAGATCCTCGTCGCCCAGGCGATGTACGATAAGCTTGAGTAGCTGCGTGGTGTAGGGTGTGACGGTGGCACCCATGCTGCCGACGCAGCCGGCAATCGTGCCCACGGCCGACGAGCGCTCGTAGGACTCGTTGGAGCTGGCAATCTTGGAAATGGGCTTCTCAAAGATCTTCCAGAGCTCGCCAAAGGCCGGGCCGATGGCCGTGGCTAGGGACATGACGACATCGAGGGCAGTCTCCACAACAAGCCAGTCGTACTCGGAGCTCTCCTCGGCGTACTGGCCGTCCTCCTCGTCGCCGACATCCTGCTGGCAGGGGTGCGAGCGGGTAATGATCTGGCCGAGGACCGTCACAATTTCCTGGATGGCATTCTCCTGGGCAATGATTGCCGGGCCGCAAGTCTCGAGTGTGGCAGCGACATTGCGGTTGATGTCGGTAACAACGTCACTGACAATGGGAAATGAGTTAGTTGCTGGTCTCCAACACTTGGATGTGCAGTGAACATAAAATAAGACGGAAGTAGCAATAACGAGTTGATCAGACAGGTAGATAAAACGGGTTCGCAGCATCCGCACGTATGCGTCTGAGTGAGCTGAGTAAAAACGTGTAATGGTCATCATCAAACCCGGAGGGGGGAAGAAAAAGGCAAGGAGAAAAGAACGCAAAAGGCAAGATATCACGTGAAATAAGAAGTGTGTGCAATATACGTACCGCTCAGTCTCCTCGGTCCACAGGTCGAGCGTGGGCCGGACCACCTTCTCAGCCAGGTTCTTCAGCAGCGGCGTCGGGGCTTGCTTGGGCGGGAAGCCGGGCTCCCACTTCGTGCCCGTCGACTCCTCCGTCAGCTGCCACACGCGTGCGTACGACCGCCACAGCATGCCTGTGGCCGCCTTCCGCACGCCGCCGTAGTGGTGCTCCGTCAAGTCCGTGGCGACGCTGACGGCCTTCTCTAGGTACTCCTGCATCTCCTCCTCGCCGCAAGCGTTGGCGATGATGTCGCCAAGCACCTCGATGGCGACCTCCTTCTCCTCAGACTCGCTGTCCATGCCAGCCCAGTCATCGTCGTCGTCATCATCGTCGTCGTCCATGGCATCTTCCTCGTCGTCGTCATCGCCGCCGATGGTTTCAATGTCTTCAATCTTGATCTTCTTGCCACCAACAACGATATTGCCGGTGACACCGCCGGCCGCAATGATGGCCTTCTCCTCGTCCGTCAGCTTGATGACGACATCGTCGCCGTCGTCGTCGATCGCGTCGAGAAGCGCCTTGAACACGCCCGGCAAGAACGGCTTGAACTCGCGGGTGTAGACCTTTGCGAGCGACGCCCAGAAGATAAAGCTGCTCTCCTTGAGGCGGTCGTCATCCAGGCTCAGGCCCTCCTCGCTGGCCTTCATCAGGTCCACGACGTACGGCTGGAACAGCTGGGCGCCCACCGCAATGGCAATACGGCCGATGGAGTCGAGCACAGCGCTGCGCAGCTGCAGCTCCATCTCCTCGCCTGTAATGGTCACGTAGCTGCCCAGGGCCTGCATGCTCTTCTCAAAGTACGGAGCAAAGTCCTTCTCGAGCGACTCGGCAATGGCGCCGAGGGCCGACGCAGCGGCGATCTTGACGCGCAGGTCCGGGTGGCTGAACAGCTGGCCAATGGGCTCAATCATCTGCAGGGCGTACTGCTTCATGACGTCCGACTTGAGGCCGTTGGAGATGGCGTCAAAGGCTGAGCACACGGCGCGGATGACCTGGCCGTTCTTCTTGGTGACCTCCTCATCTGCCGACGCAACCATGGCCGCCTGCAGGTTCTTAGCCAAGGCGGCCATGATGGCCTCGTGTTCAACGCCAATAGACTGGGGCATCTCCTCAGCAAGGCCGGTCAAGCCGACGAGCGACGCGTGACGCACAGTGCCGTCGGGGTCATTCAACAGCTGGATGACGATAGGCAGGATTGTCTTGAGCTGCGTGTTGACAAAGTCGGGGGCGCCCTCGGCGCAGTTGCCGAGGGCAAGGATGCCCGCCTTCCGCAGCGCCGGGTCGGCCGACGACGCGTACTTGGGGAACTCGTCCAGCAGGGGGACGAGCACTTGGCGGGGCGGCAGCTCACTGGCGAGAGCGTCGAGCAGGCTCAGGGCGAGGTGGCCGGGCGTCTCATCGTCAATGGACTCGTCGTCGCCGATCTCGGTCAGGATCTGCATGCTCTTGATCACCAGGTGGGCGGCCATGTCCTTCATGGCCTGGATCTTGAGGCGGCGGTAGTGCACAGTCTGGGTCAGGAACGACAGCGCCTGCACGCGCACGTCATCCTCGGCGTCCTTGTTGGCCGCCAGCTCGATCATGAACTGCACCAGGCTCTTGAGATGCACACCGATGAAGGCATGGCTGAAGACGAGGAACTGCTGCAGCACGTCAAAGACCTGCTGAATCTTGTCGTCGTCGCCGGCATCGACGGCATGCTTGAGAACCAAGCCCATCTGGGGCACGAGGCTGCGGATGGCCTCGACCGACTCCTCGTCCTCCTCCTCGTCGCTCTCAACCAAAACTAGCAGAGCACCGATGGACATGACGGTGTTGATCTGCACGTCGGCGCTGGCCGGGTCCTTGATGAGCTGGGCAAACAGCCCCAGCAGCTTTGTGATGTGGTCCTTGTAGATGACGGGGTTGGCCTCGAGCGTCGAGTATATTATGTAGGAGCCGATCTCGCGCTGGGCGGGCTCGGCGCTAGTGGCCAGCGTGAAGAGTGCGGGCAGCAGCTCGGGCCACTCGCCGTCGTCAAAGTCAATCGTGGCAAGGGCGGCGACCAAGTGGGCGTCTGAGTGGCGGCACTTGGCATTCTGCTCCTGCAGCGTGGCATCCAGCAGGTGCTTGCGAACAGCTGTCTTCTGGGCGGCAGTGGGGGCCTTCCAGTGGCGCGGCACAAGCCGTGCGGCCTGGACGGCAGCCTGCTGGCGAACGGTCACATCGCTGTGGGTGCAGACGATCTCGATGAGAAGAAGCAGCGACTCGGCGTGCGCGTAGTAGTTCTTCTGGAGCTCGGCCGTGATGGCCTTGATACGCGTGGTGTCGGCTAGATTTTGGGGGGGGGAGAGTTAGCGAGAGTCGAGAGGAGAAGGCAGCGAGGAGAGGGGAGGGGAAAAGGGGGTGGGCGTCGGAAACGCGGGCGCCATGGACTGTGTTGGGAAGAGACAGAACGCGGATGAGGTCTTGGAGAGAGAGAGAAAGTAACAAGAAAAATGAAGCATCACAGGATTGTGGTGGGTGGGATGCCAGGGCAGGGAAGGAGCGAGCGGGATAGACTGTCAACGTACGGATCTGGCTCTCCTGGAGCAGAGCGGCAAGCTTCTGGCCGTCCATTGTTGTGGCTTTGGTGCAAGAGACACAAGCGGAGGACGGAACAGGAAGGAAGAAGGGAGAAGAAGAGAGGGAAATAGCGACGAGAAAAAGAGGGAAAGAGGGAAGGAGAGAAGGGGAGAAGGAGAGAGGGGGAAGGAAGAGAAGGAGAAAAGTCGCAGCAAGAGCGACCCAGTCGGGTTTGGTGGCCCAAGAGGAAGGTGCGAAAGAGTGTGCAAAAAAATTTGGGCAGAAGAAATTCTGCCGTGCAAAAAAAAAACGTGGAGGGGAAACTGCAGGAAAAACGGGTAGCGAAAAAAAAAAGAGATTACAGGCTGCCGATAAGATAAGAACCGTTCCTGGCCAACCATGCCATCCGAAGCCCCACAGAGCCCCACTCTGGCCCTGGCGGGGTTGAAAGCATCGAGACCTGCGTTCGTATTGTTGACGGTTGAGGTTCACAGAATTGGACGTGATGCGCCAACGACCAAGGGGTGCAGGCCGGCATGCCGGCATCCCAGCTTCTGTCGTAGGATGTGTACAACGATCGATAATAGACATGTAAATCCTCTCCCGTCTCTTCCCACGGCACATATTCGCGTCTTGCCGGGCCAGGATTGGGGCAGCCCGGCCATCGCGTCGGCCTCGCGCCGCCTCATGCACGCCTCGGCTGCGTGGATGGGCTGACAGGGGCGGCAGCGGCGGGGCTTTCTTGTCACCTGTGCACTGGAGCTGTAGCCCGAGTTGGTTCTCTCAAGTCCCAAACGGTTACACCGCCGCCCGCAAGGAGCATGATCCCCCGGCCAGCCAGTCAGACTGGACTCGGGTGTGCTTTCTTTGAGAGTGTCCCAGCCAGTGTTTGCCTAGCTTTGGTGATACAAGGACTGCAGGCTCAGCCTCACTCTGCCGCGTTCCCTTGTGGACGTTGACACTTTGCGGCCAGCTTGTCGGTTGTCGCTCATATAATGGTGGGCGGATGGCCGCCCCTGTCGATCTTGAAGGCTGGCTGGACACTCGTCGGTACAGAAAACCACCTCAGCTTTTCTCGAGACTAAGAAAGGAAACGGAAAGAAGGAAAAAAAGGAGAAGAAGAAAGCCAGCCCGTCCAGAACGATGCCACCGCCAAGGAGTCTCTCAAATAAAGCTGGTGCTGTCCGTCTTGCCCGCCGCCTGACCAGTAGCAGCACCGGCAATCCCTTCATGGGCGGCACATCTCCGAGCGACAGTGATGGACGTGGCGGCTTCGCAAACGGTTACGGCAACGGGCAGACGGCCGACGATGATCCCGACCAAACAGGGCTGAGCTCGGCTGCCACCATCGGCATCACCGTGGGCTCGATCGTTGGGGCGTTCCTCTTGTTTGGCCTGCTTGTTTGGCTCTGCGTCAGGGGCCGTCGGCAACAGAAGCAGCAGCGGGAGCAGGACAAGCAGCAGGACCAGCAGCAAGTCCAAGCCAAGGAGGCCCAGAGCCACAGCCAACCCGACCCGGTGCCGGCGACTGCGCCCGGACAGAGCGGGCGCCGCCGGCCGATACAAGACGACGAGTCCCAGGCCCTTGCCAAGGGCACCAGCGCGCCGCCGCCTGTGCGACCGCTCGACGACCCGCCGGCGTACGAAGAAAGCCAGCAACAAGTCCACCGCAGCAGCAGCAGGGCACTTCATCCGCTGCCGGACGAAACCTTGGCCCAGCTTGCCCTTGGATCGGTCTCGGACGGGTTCCGTCGGTACAGTGCACAGCCAGCCCCTACCGAACAGCTGAAGCCGACCTCCATCGGCAAACCAGACAAGCAGCCCCCAGTCGCCGGGTCCTCGTTGTAGGAGGACGCATCTTCTTACACGATGTAGGCTGGGCTTGCGTGTGGTAAACCTGTCTGCCGATGTGCGCGGGGGAGGGGAGGAGAGGGGGAGCGGACTCTAAAGAACAGTGCAGCATGAGTGGTTCGCAGCGTGTGGAAGGCGAACAAAGGTGCGGAGAGACGGTGCGTGAGAGACACGTCGAAGGCTCTCCGTCTTTGCTGCCACGGCTGCTTTCTTTTCTCCCTCTATTGGTCCCATTTTGCACTCCTCATTATCTTCTATAATAATCACAGTCGCTTTCTTTCTTGGCCCCTGCCCGCGGTGATGTCCATGTCGCTCACGTCGACAGGAGAACGCTTCCGAGCGTTCCTGTTGCCGCCTTCCTCATGGCTGGCCCATGTCGGCCAGGGTGTACGATACCCGCGACACGCCCTTGGAGCGCGAGATCTTGGTCACCCGCGTCGCGCCACACAGGTCCGTCGAGTCCACGTGCGTGCCGCCGCAGGGGTACACCTCGGCGCCGACGATGCGGACGATGCGCCACTTTTCCTTGCTGTCCGCGGACGTAGCTTGGCTCGCCGGGCCCGGTGCCGCCGGCTGCGGGATCAGCCGCTCCAGCCCGTGCCGGCGAAAGTCGGCAGCGTCCCACCAGTCGATCTCGACGGGCATCTTGCGCGCAACGTACTCGTCGAGGCGCGCCTGGATGGGGTCCTTCCAGGCGCCGTCGATGCGGCCGCGGAACTCGCACGATGCGGCGTCCGGGGCGTGGGACGCCTTGAGCTCGTCGAAGCCGTCGATCTCGGCGGCGACCAGGTGGCGCACCGCAGCGCCGAGCACGTGGCCGGCCGTGTGCAGGCGGGAGTAGAGGGTGCGCTTGGCAACGTCGATGCTCTGGACGACGGCGGTGCCGGCCGCCGAGACGGCGGTCTGTGGGCCACCACCAGCGCCGGAACCCTCCCAGTAGCCAAAGTGCAGCACTTGGCCCGCGTGGACGGCGTCCATGCGCGCCGACAGGACGTGGAAGACGGCGACGTCGCCCTCCTCCGCGCCCTCCGCGCCGACCGTCATGGTCCCGACGTCCGACGGCTGCCCGCCACCCTGAGGGTGGAAGATGGTGGCGCGCGTGACGACGGCAGAGTAGCGGGGGCTGCTGGTGCTGTTCAGCGCCGTGGCGGTGGCCGTGGCTGTGGCATCGGCGTTGCCGGAGAGGGGCGAGGCGGCGGCTGCACGCCCCTCGGCTGGCACCGGCGCCTGCGCCTGCTTGAAGAGGGCCCGGTTCGCCGCCGGCAGCGACGGGTACGGCAGGACCGCATCGACCACCGTGGACAGCGTATGGCGCTTGGCGTCGTGCTGGTAGACAAGCTCTGTGCGGGTGGCCGGCGGGGTTGTTGGGAAAGGCTCCGCCGAGGATGCGGCCGCCGCTTGTGAAGTTGCCTGCCGCCACTGATTAGCAACTCTTGGTTTGCAAGGAATGTGTGGGAAGGGTGGGAAGGATTTCAGGCATAATTCCAATCTCGACGGCACGGTGCTGGGGGCCTAACCATGGTTGGGATGGAGTGCAAAGGCGACGAATGCGGCGTGCGGTGTTCAAATGTGTCGGAAGGTCGCAACAGTCCTTTCGATGCACGCAATGATGTGCTGTTGTAATCCCCGAAACAAGGCACAATCTCACCCGGCCAATACATAGATCGGGGCCGATCAATAGTTCCCACAAAAGGACCGTCGGCGGGCTCCCAGTTAGGCATCTTCTTGATACAGAGCACAGTAGACAGTAGCGAGAAAGACCTCTTGCGGACCCTAAGAGTCGCTGTATAATAATTAAAACTACAATTATGTTGGCTTGGGGGGGGGGGGGGGGGGGGGGGATATAAATATTAAAGACCAACACAGATAAAAACCTGCGGTTGGGGGTGCCCTCCCCCACCGCGCAATGACCAAACCAGGCTTATAGGGTACATGTAATAAATAGACTTCAGGGAAATGTCGAACCTGGGACAATGAGCAACCGGAAAATTCATCACCCAGTCATCAAAAGCGGCCTATCTTGTGACACGCTCAACATGCGATAAAAGGGAGGGGAACACAAAGGACAAGACAAGAACACGAATAGGGCGGACGTCGCAAGAAGAAGGGCCGCCGGTGTGCATCGTTCGTGCACATTGACAAATTGACAAGCCAGGCGTTCCAGGCTCAGCCGTCGTCGCCCCACCACCCGGCTTCCATGCCGAGACGACCGTTGCTGCCGCCGCCGCCGCCGCCTCCGCCGACTGCGCTGATGCGGACGCTCTTCTTGAACGGCAGGGGCAGAGTCGCCTCGACAGGCGAGTCTGGGCGCGGAACGCCCTCGCCCTGTTCGCTGTCGTTGCCGTCCACCCGTGCATCGACAATGTGGACTGAATAGTCGCTGTCAGTGCTGGCGCCGCCGGCGTCGGCACCGTAGTCGTCGTCGGCATAGTTGCCGGCGCCATCGTTGTCGTAGCGCACGGTGGGTAATACAGGCTGGCTGGCCTTTGCCGTCGGGTAGGAGTAGCCAGCTTTCAAGCTGCGGCCGCCACTGGCGTTGTTGGCCAGGGGATCCTCGCGGCGCTTGCCGACAGGCATCGGAAATGTGTAGGAATCGAGGCTCCCAATGCTGCCGCTGCGGTCGTCATCGTAGTCCAGACTGTCTCTGTGACGAGAGCTTGCCTCACTGCCGAAAATGTCGTCTAGGGGGTCGCTTGCTGGGGTGGCACCAGATGCATGTCCGCTCCCACTCCCGCTCCCGTTCCCGCTCTCGGTTGCACTGTTGCTCCCGTTTCCACTGCCGCTGCCGCTGCCGCTGCCGCTGCCGCTGCTACTGCCATACCTACTTCCAAGCGCTTTACCATTTGCCTTCTTGGAAGCGAGGTTGTCCAGATAAGTCAAAGCACGATCGAGCTTGGCATTCGTCGCGGAGGCGGACTTTTGAGAAACTGGCGGCGAAGGCAGCCGGGCCTTTGGTGGCTTGGATCGTGGTGACAGAGGCACGGAAATGGATGAGCTCGACCGCAACGAATTCCGGATGCCGGCAGAAGGTGGCACGGGGAACGCCGTGTCTTCGAAATGCATGTGAAAATCCTGGAAGCTAACCGGGGCCTGGCTCCCGGAGCGCGGCTGCGGCGCATGCAGCTCCAGGACGGTGTCGATGGCTGTGGGCGGGCTCTCGCGCATTTGCTTGGGCGCCTCCTGGTGCGTCCTGCTTTCGGTGGGCTCCATCTCTTTCTCTTTCTCCTTCTCCTTCTCCGGTCCTTCCTCAAATTCTGCGATAACCGACTCGCGCATCCGCAACCGCTTCTTCCGCAATGCGGCCAGCAAGAGCTCCTCCTGGTGCGTCACCGCCATAAACCGGCCCTGCGGCGTCGACGAAGCACGGCTTGGGTCTGTGCCAGAGAAGCTGCCATGGCCATTGCCCGAGCTCCTGCTTGTACCTGTGCCCGTACCGCTCACACTACCACCGCTACCAGCAACAGCACCGAATTGCTCGGTGCCCAGGTCGCCGTCGCAAATAGATGTGTGGTTGGACTGCATTAAAAAGTCCACGCTAGATGGCGACAGCGGCGGAGTCAGTTGCACGGAGGAAGACGTATGACTGTGGCTCTGGTGCATCGCAGAGCTGTACGAAGCCCCTTGGGCGGGAATCAAGGTGATGGCGCGAGCCTCATAGACGGTGTAGTTGGCGGGGCCATTTGATTTCGCAGTTATTGTCGACATTACCGATGCCCGTGACTCGCCGGACGGGGACTGGGCGTAATCGCGGGACGGGGCCTTTGCCGTGCCGTTGGTTGACGTGGAAGTCGAGCTGGCTCGCGAGTAGGCAGCGCTTGCCTGGCCCTGGCCCAGCTGTTGGACCTCGTCCCCCCTTGGAACGGAGAGGAAGTGTGCTGTCTGGTCGAGACGGGCGCTCGGGTGTACCTTCTTCTTCCGAGTAGACGAAAGACTCCGCGACGTCGTTGGGCGCCGGTCTTCCAGGCCCATTGTGGTGCTCCCCCCATTTTGAGACCGGGGAGACGGCGTGCCAGACTCGTAGGACGTCTTGGGGCGGGAATCGACAAAATCGTCGTCTTCCGAGTCTGAGGAGAGCGACAGGACGCTGGTCTGCTGCAGGTCGATCTCCAAGAGGCTTTGCGCAGTGCGCTTCGAAGCTCTCGAGGTCCGCGTGTGCAGGCTGGAGATGCTATCAGAGCAGTTGTCAAGCGGCGCGTGCAGCGCCGGCAAGGCTTCCGCTTCCAGACGCGGGAGGTCCAAGTGCGGGAGGGCGTCCGTATTGCCATAGCCTCCCAGATAGGATGTAATGTCCTTGTAGGACGCCATATTTCGGACGACCTGGTGTTGCTGACTCTGCTCAAAGACACCTTCATCAAGATGCTCATCCGTCGCAGTCTTCAGGGACGGCGACAAGGCCATCTCGTCCTCACTTCTTGCAGTGGCCATTTCCCCCTGACCATATGCCTCTCCAGCCTCTTCTGCATCCGCTTCCGCCTGCGCCTCGGTCAACATGTCTCGGAAAGTCATTTGTTCGTAGTGCTCGTACAGATTCTGCAGGCCCGTCGCTTCTTGGGCGGCTGCGTGTCTTGTGTTTGGCCGTCTTGGTCTGGGGCTGCTGGACGGAGGCGGTCCGTCGCGCGAGGAGCCTCGTGTCGACGGGCGCACCTTTTTGTCACTGCGGTGGCTGCTCAGAGGTCGAGACAGGTAGTCGCGAGGCGAGATGGAGGAAAGGAACGAGGACGGCCGCGGGGCCATGTCGGGGCCCGGGACTGAGCTCTGGCCCGCGCTTTGGATCTTCGTGCTCGTGTTGGACGACTTGCGGGTGGAAAATATCCTGGACAGGTCGAGCTTTGCTGGCTTCTTTCTCCGCGCGGGCACCTGTCCAAGGCTGCCGTCAATGTCGAGCAGGGAGCTGGCCTTGGGCGGCAGGCCCTTTGCCATGGCGGAGTTGGACGTCTGCTGCGAGATGACCAATGGCACCTTGGACTTGTCGTAGTAGGACACGATGGTGGAGCTGGAATGTTTGCGCCGGAGACTGGAGGCATCCGTAATGGAGGGGCCGTCGTAGCGGTATACGTCGGCATCCGCGCCGCCTTCGGCGAACGCTCGCGGCAGCACGCCCGACTCCTCGTCGAAGCCTGCCGGCTGCCGGTTTGCTGCGTGGCCGTTGACAACGCGGCCCTCGGTCAGACTGGACAGGCCACCGTCGTGGCCCCCCTCGACGCTAAGGTCACTATCGGAGATGTTGATGCTAATGCCCGAGTTGGAGGCTGTGTCCCATGGCTTTGGCACGTTTGCTGCGGCTAGAGAAGCAGAAGGGTTGGTGCTGGCACGAGGTGCGCCCAGGATTTTCTGGGCTTTGCTGAGCGGAGGCGCCAGGACGACGGCGGGCTCCTGCTTCGACCTCCGGCCAGGGACCGGGAAGGTGAACCGAGGCATGGTGGGCGACGCTGCCGGCTATGGGGGAACAGCCCGGTATCAAGGATCACACCCCAAGCCTCCTCCCCAGGACGTCTTGTCGTTCCAGGGGACAGCGCTCGGGGAGTGGGGGGGGGACTGTTCTACCGATTCGTGAGAGAGGTCGTGTGCATCATTACGAGGAGGTCGGCGTTGATCGAGTCGATGGGGGGTGGGAGGCCCAGGAGCTGGTTTTGAGGAAGAGCGTGCTGCCCGGCGGGAGCTTTCGGCGGGAGATTTGGCCGAGGGGGTCGTCGGGGTGCTTCAGCTGCAATGCTGGGTCTGGCGCTGTACGGTACTCTATCTGCGACGGGCAATTTGCAACCAGTGGGATGGAAGCCTTTGTTGCTCGACTGCGTCTGCAGGCGGGAGGCGGGAGGCGGGAGGCGGGAAGTGTAAGGCGGCAGGAGACGAGGCTACACGAAAGAAAATCCGGCGAGAGCAGGGACGAGGAGAGGGTGAGTGGTACCGAGCAGCGAGGGCGATCTTTCGAGTGTCTTCCAGGAAAGGGGGGGACAGGACGGGATTAATCTAAAATTCCCCGAGATCCTGAGAGTTGAGGTCGTTCAAGAAGTTCAAGAAGTTCTGAGAGGGAGAGAGAGAGAACGTGCCGAGACAATGTGTGGGGAGATGGGGCAACGAAAGAGGGAAGGAGGGAAGAAGGAATGCGGAAGGAGGGAAAGAGGGAAGAAACGTGGATGAAGGCGAGAAGGGCAAAAGAAGGAAGGAGACGCGGGAAAGACGAGCACGAGAAAGAGGGAAAGGGCAAATGGCAGGGTTGACGGAAAAAGAAAAGAAAAAATAAGAAGAAAAAAGGACAGGACAGACCCGTGCTGGTGTGTCGCTGCTGCTGCACGCCGACGTCAATACGGAGTACACTGGTACACCGTAAGATACGTCAACGATCGGACATTGATTGCTCTTTCCGCTCGCTTCTTTTCCCTTTCCCCCCCAGACAAAAAAAAAAGGGCCAAATTGGATCTGCCTCCCCCCCGGAACGACACAGACCCCCTAGCTTGGCTCACATGAGAAATCTCTCCCCTCCTCTCATCCTCGAAAGCTAACGGGGGCCCTTTTTGCGTCTTTCCGATTAGCGTACTTGCAGAGGCCGGGACGATGGGGAGGGGTGGAGGGAGAAGCCATCGCACAAGGGCCAAAGCCGATGAGGGAACAAGAAGACAGAAAAGAAGGAGTGGAATTTCCCGACGGGTGGAGCGCCTGCTGATTCGTCGGTTCTTCGCTGATGATTTCTTGCTGCTTGCTGCTTCCGAGTGGGGACGGATCCACAGGCTTGCCCCACATAGCCCCTGGTCAAGACCCTTGCCCCTGGAAGGGGCCAAGCTTGGTCCGACCCCTGTGACAATGGCGCTAGCTGCAGTCGAGCTTTTGGGGGTAGGCGAGCAATCTTGTGCACTCGTCAGTATGAGGGAGTATGGAGGAGGAGAGAGGAGGCGCAGAGAGGGATAAGGATACAATGCCACGATGCTGGAGAGATTGTGAGGCGTGCAGAGTACAGAGTAGCAATTGGAGCGTTCGTATGACGTGTGGCGTGCAAAGAGGCAGGAGCGTTGGGGGTCGTTTCCCTCTCACTCTCGTTTCTCGCACGTCGTACTCGACCTTGTATGTACTCGTACTCCGTAGTCCTAGAAACAATACTCCGTACTTCGTGCTCTGCGGAGGAAGGGGCGACAAGGAGCTGTCTCTTCGTGCGTTGTACAGAAGGAAGGTGCGACGTGCCCCGTGCAGCCACGTCGTATCCTGCCTTGCCCGCGGCCCATGGTAAGAGACTCCGTTCTCCGTGCTTGCATTTCCCTGCAATACGCCCGCCCCTCCTCCCCACGGCGCAGTGCATGGCGCCCCTGCTCTGCTCGGCCGCTCGCTGGCCGCCGATGTCACCCCTGATCTCTCAGCGGCCTTGTCTTTGTAAAAAGAGGCAAGCGGTGCGGCCTGGCCGGCTCGTGACTACCCAAAGAGGAAATCCATCCACAGCGAGAACAGGGGGCAGCAGGCGCGGGTTGCCCTTCTCCGGGCTGCCTTACTGCGCGCACGTATTGCAATTTCGCCGCGATGCTGGGAGATTTCTGCCCCTTTTTGGCGTGCGAACGAGGCGTGCACTGGACGGCGCATGTGTACGAGTACGCCTGGTTCTTGGGTTCTTTTGGTGTCTTTTGGTCTTTTGGTCTTTTGGCTTTCGGCCAGCCCCAGTCTTTCCGTCTTTCCGCTTCTGTGCTTAGGGGCCCTATGTCGCTAAGGTTTCGGTCGGGACGCTAAAACGCACCCGTCGAGGACTACTCGCACAGCGGGCTGCCGCCGAAAGAGCCAGTCTTACAGGGATCGTCAATATTGTAAGTACTGTACTCCGTACGCGTCGTCGTCCTCCAGCGCCGCCTCTGCTGCTAACGACTGGCCTGGTCCACACTGCCAGCCGTTTAGGCGTACGGAGTAGGTTGTAGCTCGACGGTGCTGGCCTACCAAATGATCACGGTTTTGTCTCTTATCCCTCGCTTCTTTCAGACTCCCCGTTCTTCTCTCTCTCTCTCTCTCTCTCTCTCCCGCCGCCTCAGGTTTCATTGTTCTTTTTCGCCCCTTTCTTACCGCTCTTTGACGCAGCAGACTCGGAGGATGAATATTTCCCTAGGCTCCAATATGGGCTACCGCACATTGTCTTACGATCGATCTTACGACAGAATGGAGCTCTGCAGGTACGGCGAGATTAGATTGCTCTGCCACAGACTCCTACATGCACTGAGATCGTCCCATGGCAGACCAAAAGAGCAGGAACAGCCAGATTCGAAGCCATGCAAATAGAAATAGTAGAAATAGTAGAAATAGTAGAGAGGCATGGGGACAAACCGGGACGTGCAAATTTGCGCCGGTCCGACGTCCTCGTTCGACGTGAGGCTGGAGCGTCGGGTGGCAGCAGCCAGGGAGCCGAAGAGAAACAGACACGACCAGTCTCGAGGACGGGCACCACAGGAGAAGCGGTGGACTGGACATGCACGGGCGGCTCCTGAAACACAAAACCTCTCAAGGTGTCTAGCTGGGACGACGACATGTCACTAAATGCTGCATGTCTGGCTTCGGGACGGGGCCACGAAGAAGGAAAGAAAGACTACAAAGGGAGAACAGAGAGAGATACGACGTCCGAAACGCACCAAAACCCAGACTCAAGGGCCACCATGTCGATCGAAATGGAGACAGACGGGGCGCAGTGCACCCCATGATACAAAGGGGGCCTGCATCCCTTTTGTCATGGCAGTGTCGGGTGCCCGTGTTCAGTCTTCACTCTTCAGTCATTTGTGTCACTGAAAAACAGCCGCAGCCGCAGCCGGCGGGCGCCGCCCGTGGTATTGTACGACTGTGCGCGTAAGATGTGCGAGTGCGCCGCACCTTGTTCAATCGCTTTGACGTGCTCGTTGTCCACGCCGGCATCCTCTCTCGCTGGGTATGGATCATCCCAGCACCCGCGCCCCGGCCGACTCTGCTCACGATCTGCAAGCCAAATTGCCGTCTGGGCCAAAAGGGGGGGGGGGGGGGGGGCTGAATCGCCAGATCCACCCTGCGGAGGGTTTGCTAGCATGTGGCATGTCGTTCACAATTTGAACAAAGAAGAAAGTTAAGGCAAGAAAAGGGAAGAGGCGGAGGGGACGTGAGAAAGGTACGGAGTAAGCATTACAAAAACAACACGGAAGAATTAAGAGAGGCTGGCCCGTGTGCTCGCAATGGCACCTTTCGCCACTTTCCGGTCTCTGCCGTCTGCCGTCGCCGCGCCGCCGCTGCGATGACGACAACTTCTTGCATAAAGTATCGTACGGAGCACAATGGCGATCGCCTCCATCCGTATTCGGGGTGCATCTACTACTCCGTACTCATATTTATTGTCGTGTTCGCGTATTCTGAACGCCGTATTGGTTGATGTCTCTCTGAGGTGGAGGGACGCCCCATATTGAGTTTACCTGGACGCCACCCGCGAGGCTGAAGATTGTGAAGAGCTCCCCCAATGCAATGCCGTGTCTGACAGAGGGCTTTGTCCTCCGTATGACCAGGCCGGCCATGTTCATGTTCATGTCTGTTCTGAAAAGGCACTGTGCATGCCGTCCTCGGCAGGATCAGCAGAAACGGGCGCGGCCAGGCCAGGCCACAACACGGCTGGCCGTCGTGCAGATTTCCCTTGCACCGGACGCAATGTAGTGAAGAGAGGACAAGACTCGCTTCCGACGTACTCCTGCAGCCCATCAACACCCCGTGCAGGTTCTCAACTACCGTGGGGGGAGGGGGGGGGGGGTATTGCTACTCCGTACTCCGTAATCATATCAGCTGTTTAAAATGCACCTCTCGGGACTCCTTCGTCGAGGGGGGAGGCAATATGTGGGACAGGGTGGCACTGGAGAAAAAAAAAGACAAGAAAATAGAAAGCCAAGCCCTGTTGTTCCATGAGAAGTGCCTTCTAATACTACGGCTCCGACGAAAGAAGCTGCGGGAAACCGGCCCAGCCGTGACAACGAGGCGGTCCGACCGCTGTTGCTGCAAGAGATCAAAGCGGCGGAAGGATGGGGACCATTCTTTTCTTCCCCTTTCCCCCTTCCGCCGCAATCCTTCTCTCTTCCTTCTTTATGCCGCTCGCTTCTTTTCTTTGTTAGTCCGGGCGTGAGAACAATTCCTTCTCTCCGAGCCAACGAACAGCCTGGCCACCCACGCCCCAAGACTTGTGAGGAGCTGCGAGGGTGCTGCTTTCAATGCAGCCTCTTGATAGGATTCATCGTTTGGTCGTTTTTGTTCTGAGCGGAGAAGGCGAGACAAAGAGGACAAGAACTGTACGGACCGTCTTCCGGCTGCTGCAGACAGTGCTGCCTGTTCGTGACGAGGCGTACAATGGATTTTGCGAGTTATATGCCCAGATGTGACGGTTTGTGGGTGAGAAACGCTGATGGAAAAGCTTCCGAGATGGACTGTGCCTGTGTTTTTAAAAATATTTTATGTTGAAGATAGAAGAGACAAAAGCTCTGCGAACGTCACCCCTGAAAATGGAACTTCTAGGCCATGTTTCACGGTTATTACAATTTATTGCATTTTGCTTCAGTCTGCTTTTAGACGCCTCCGAATCTCATGCAAGTTCCTATCTAGTATGTTGAGGCTTCATATTTTGACCTTTCGGACACCTCCTTTCTCCCAAACGAACAAACAATCAAATGCAATGCACAAGACAGTATCAACGTAGACCATATTGGCTTCTCTTTCTTGTCCGTCATTGTCTTCTGTTGGGCCTCAAAAACTGCCATTCTGTCCTCCACAACAAAGACTGAACAGTAGACCTCGTGAGAACAGAAGCCAGCCACAGCTGCTGAACAGCTCTTTCGACCCGGTGGTTCAATGTTCAGTGAACAGTACACACTTGTCCCGCCTCCCCTTGCCAGAGTATTTAACATCTGTCTTCTGCTCGCCACGGACATCTTGACTCTGTTCTTCTTCTCCTCATCCTCATCCTCTGGTAATCAACAAGATCACCGAACTGCAGGGTCCCCATCCGCTCTCCCTCCCATCTCTCTCCTTTGTTTTTCTTTGGCAGTGTACTGAAGCACCTCTTGGCACCTCTCCCCGGAAAGAACCAAAAGAGCCTTCATACCTACCAAAGGGCCTCCTCCTTCTTGCGTAGTCCTCTCCGCGCTCCGTCGTCTACATCGTAGCCCCCCCTCCGCACACCCCTTTCCCACATCCTGCACACGGACAACCGCGCCAGCATGTGTATCAACTATCGTACCATCTGGCCCTGCGGCCACGTGCTCCCCACCACGGTGTGCTGCGACGAGGGTGAACGCAACGACTCCGCACCCTGCGCCGATGCCCGGTGGGTGTGGCGCAGCAGCGACGACGTTGGCGTCGGCGAGGTCGGCGAGGTCGGCGAGGTCGGCGACGACGGCACCACCGGTGCCGGCATCAGTGCCGGCCGCGACCTCTGCCCGCGCGGCCCCGGCTGCGAGCCCGTCCGCTACTGGTCGTGCTGCCGCTGCCAGCCGCGGCAGGGCGCAGACGGCAGAGGCGCCCGCCAGAGCAGCGACGTGCGCCGGGGCCGCTTCATGCCGACGCTGTCGGCCGTCGAGGCCCACTGCCACCTCATGGCCGACGCCGTGGTGTGCGGTGGCGGGCAGGCGGGCACGGGCGCCGACGAGACCCTCGCGGCGCTCGCCGCCAAGGCCCGCGTGCGCCACCAGCTGCGCGCGCCCAGCGGCATTGTCCCGGCCCGCGCGGCGAAGCGGGGCACATCCGGTTCTTCTCGTCAGTCGGCATCTCCGCGCTCTGCATCTCTTTGCTCTGTGTCCTCCCGCTCTGCTTCTAGTGGCTCTGCAACTCCTCCGGAGAGCCTTGACACGGTCGCAGAGCAGCTGCGTAAGTTCACGCTGGACAAATCTGGCTCTGGTCCCGATGCTATGGACGTCGACTGGACGGGTGGCACGCCCGCTCCTCCGAGTATTCTTTCTACGTCTCCCCTTTCCGCATCTCCTCGCTCTGCATCTCCTTGCTCTGCGTCTTCCCGCTCTGCGTCTCCTCGCTCTGCGTCTCCTCTTGAGAGCGCCGACACCGACGTAAGCACGGCCACTACGGGGCAGCCCCGTCAGCTGGCGCTGGATACATCCAGCTCTTCCGGTCACGACGCTATGGACATCGACTGGACGGGTGGACCAGCGGTCGCAGACGAGCAGCACTCGGACAAGGACACCGCCATGCCCGACGCATCGGACGCACCAGTTGCATCCGACGCATCAGTCGCTTCCGATGCATCCGATGCATCCGATGCATCCGATGCATCCGATGCGGAGGAGCCCGTCGCTATGGAGCTTGACTCGGATTCCGACTCCGGCTCTGACTCCGGCTCTGACTCCGGCTCTGACTCCAACTCTGACTCCGGCTCTGACTCTGACGAGCCCCGGGGCCGCACCGTCTCTCGCCGCCCATCAGGGCGTGCGGAGCGCGACGAGTCCCGGGGCCGCACCTCATCTCGCCGCGCGTCCGAGCGTACAGAACGCGACGAGTCCCGGGGCCGCACCTCATCTCGCCGCGCGTCGGGGCGTGCGGAACGCGATGAGTCCCGGGGCCGCCGCACCGTCTCTCGCCGCACGTCGGAGCGTGCGGAACGCGACGAGTCTCGCGACGAGTCTTACGACGGCACGGTCTCTGACCTCGCGTCGGAGCGCGCGGAGCACGACCTCAACGCTCTGGCGGCCGAACGGGCGGCGTTTGTTGCGGGCGTCAAGGCCGCGCGCTCGTGGACGGGCCTGGTGAAGGGCTGCGGGCACGCCCAGTGCGACACCTGTCGATTCTGGCACCGCTGCCCATGCGAGTGCCTGTGCTCCAAGGTGATTCCCACCTCGCGGCACGGGTGCCGCATGTGCGCGCTCGGCACCTGCCGGGCGCAAATGGCGCAGCAGTACCACCACCCGACGGCGGCCGCAGCCCTCACTACCATCCTGGCGTCGACGGCGGAGCGCCTGCAGTGAGGCGACAACAACGGCCGTGGGCGCTTTTTCTTTGTGTTTCCCACTCTGCCACCACGGACCGGCTACTTTGCCTTTTGTTTCGCGCCGTCTCCTCGGTGACTCTGTTCGTAGACGTGCATGTGCGCCTTCTTCCTCCGTACCGAGAATGGAAGAAGAGTCCTCTGTAACCATTACAGTACTGGAACGGTAGGCTCGTTCCCCGACCCCCCTGTGTCTCAATTCGTAGCTGTGGACGTGCTGCAGGACCTCTCCGTGAGCTGTGCACTGGCCCGCCTCGACCAAGACGGAGGGCAGCTCTCCTTCGTGCACCTTTGTAAAAATGAAGCCATGTGCAAAGAAGAGGGTTTCTCTTCACCATCCGTATCCCATCCTACCCGTTTCAGATCTACAACAATACAATTTCCTACTATAATACGCTGCTTCACCTACAATGCAAACAACTGTGACCTGCTGTCTGTGATCGTGCTCTGCTCCCAATCTGTCTGTGCCCGCCATCGCAAGGCTGGCTCGAGGCCGTTTCGTGCCTTACATAACCACCAGCCTGTCGAGCTGCAGGGCATTCTGGCGCGATCTCTTTGTCGAAGAAACTGCTAATTTTCGCTGTTCCTCGCTGACACCCAACAAAGGGCAAACAAAGACGAGACAAAGAAAGGCATGTGTCAGACAAGGAAACGCATGCGGCTGTTCAGAGACGGCTCTGGACCGTCGCATGTCCTGCGACTCGAGACAAAGCGCCCGCGGAAAAAGGATGCACGGAGTCGGGTTTGCTTCTCTCTCGTCCTCGTTCTTCGTCTTCACATGTTTGGTCGTGTGTGCGTTTCTGTATTTCTCGCACCCCGCCCCCTTGCCCCCCAGCCCGCATAGGCGTTCCCGACGGTGAGTAGCCCGGCGGCCATCTTTTCGAAGCTAGCAGACCGCTCTTTCGAGCCGGAACTGCCCAGCGACAAGTCGCCCTGTAGCCGTTCCCTCGTCCCCTCGTTCCCCAGCCTGCTCGTTTTTTCGGTTTGGCGGGGGATGGGTAAGCGGGGGTCACGTTCGTCCTGCGCTTAACAAAGTACTCGCTCGTGTGCTTCGTTGGCGTTCTGGCGTTCTGGCGTTCTGGCGTTCTGGTTTTGCTCGTGTTGCTGCCGTATTGGCGCGCAGAAAGAAAAAAGAATAGGATGAACGGGCGTGGGCGCATGCGGAACACGGGCCATGAAACGGCCTGGCCGTCGTGGACGAGCTTCGGCTTAGTCCTCCGTATCGCTCGTCCTCTCTTTGACGTTACGGAGGAATGCTCGTGGTTTCCCCTCCTTCCCTCCTTCCCTCCTTCCCTCTTCCCTCTGTCGTACCTTCCTTCTCCTTGTGCTTGTGCGTGTGAGCTGTCGGCTAGATCTGCTGGTCGTGCCTTCCGCTCTTTGCTGGCGTCGCCTCAGCCAATGGATGCTTCGGCAAGAGCAGACGACAGCGGGGGTGCCTGACCGCATTCGCGCCGACGTCGACAGAGGTGGCGCGAGCTTCCCCGCCGCTAAGGCTCTCGTAGCGCATGAGTGTTGTTAGGGGCTTTGTGGAGAAGAAAACGGCAGCTGGAGAGCTGGAAAGCTCTGCCTTTGTCTTTGAGCCTTGAACAATGACGGTTGTTGTTGGCCTGGCCGCCCTTTGTTGTTTCCCGTTTCGGCGTCTCATTCATCTCCCCGCCAGACTGCGGCTTCCTCTGTCACGTTCTTCGTTCTTTCCGAGTTTCTGCTCCTTTTTAGACGATTTCCTTCTTCCCGTTTCTTCTTCACTCGTCTTCTTCTCTTTCCATTTCCCCTCCATTTCCTTCTCTTTCTTGTCTGCCCGTCTTCTCATTCAAGCCCCCTCCCTCCTCCTTTCGTCGTCCCTTTGCCGTGGAGCCAAAACTACGCTTTCAGGTCCATCGCGCCAAGGCCAGGCTGATCGACTGCAAGTCGCTGGCCCGGTCAGCAATCCAGCCACCAGCCAATCGAACGTCCGTTTCGACAGGGGAACGACGTCACAGCTCCAGGACCAAAACGTTAAAATAAAACAAACAGGGGGGAGTGAGGCTCACTGGAGGAGCAAATAAAAAAGGGGGGCGGCCAAGCCAGAAAAAATCGAAACACGCGAGACTCGAAAAAAAAAAGAAACCGAAAACGAAAGAGGCAAAAAAGGTCAGGAGTCAGCAGAGAGTGGTCAATACGAGCCACAACTGGCTGCCAAAGTCGAAAAACCTGCTCATCCTCCCCAAAAAGCGACACTGCACGAGCAACGTGCGAAAGTGCTGACAGCTCCGCCCTTGTGAGGAACCAAACTCTCCATACGCCCACCCTACAATCTCTTCGTTCTTCTCCCTCTTCTTCTCTCCCCAGCCTCCTCTGTCCACCGAGAGCCCCGAGCACTGCCTTTCTCGCGACCTCTCACTGTTGAGCACCCCCCCGTCTCGTCCGACGCGCCTGGGCCGTCCTGGCCATCCAATCGTGAATCTCGAACCCAACTTGCTCGCCTGTTCTCCTCCTCCTCCACGCCCTCCTCCTCCTCCCCGCACAATGGCGCTGCTTGACGCAGCTCCCCAGACCTCTTCGGGGCCGACCCTGTTCGGAATGCCCATGAAGCACGTGTCTCTGATCACGGTGAGTTTCTTCTCGCCCCGGTCCAAAGCCGCCAATTGGGTTTCTACTAACATCACCAACCTGGTCCCGCCCTCCAGCTCACGTTCCAAAACTCCGCCTTGAGCCTCATCCTCCACTACTCGCGTGTCATGCCTGGCATCCCCGGCGACCACCGCTACTTTGCCTCGACCGCCGTCTTCCTCAACGAGGTCCTCAAGCTCGCCATCTCCCTCACGTTTGCCATCTACGAGGTCTCGCGCACCCTCGCGCCCCAGACACCCGCCACCGTGCTCTTTGAGCAGATCTACAACTCGGTCTTTTCCAGCGACAGTTGGAAGCTGGCCATCCCCGCCACCCTGTACACCCTCCAGAACACCCTGCAGTACGTGGCGCTGGGAAACCTGAACCCCGTCCATTTTCAGGTCCTGTACCAGCTGAAAATCCTTTCCACCGCCTTCTTCAGCGTCGCCCTGCTCGGCCGCTCTCTCACCACCAAGCGCTGGATCGCCCTCGTCGTCCTCACCATTGGCGTCTCCATTGTCTCTCTGTCTGCGAGCGACCCGACCGATGCCTCGTCCTCCCCCGCCCTGATGATCCACGACTTTAGCGACCACTTTTTCCCAAGGTCCAAACACGAGCTCGGCCAGATCGCCGACGGCGTGGGCGAGGTCGCGCGTGAGCTCACCAAGCGCGCCGTGGCGCACATTGCCAGCGGCGCCCTGCTGGCCAAGCGCTCGGCCTCGTACGAGGGCATCTCCGAGGACGAGGACACCAGCCCCGGGGCCGTCATGATGAACGCTTCCCTGGGCATCACCGCCGTCCTCGTCGCCGTCGTCGTGTCTGGCCTGACCGGTGTCTACTTTGAAAAAGTCCTCAAGGACTCGGCAAGCCCCGTCTCCGTGTGGACGCGCAACATCCAGCTTTCCTTTTACTCGCTGTTCCCTGCACTTTTTGTCGGCATCCTGTTCAAGGACGGCGCCGACATTGCGGCCCACGGGTTCTTCGACGGCTACAACTGGGTCGTGTGGGCCGTCATAGTCTTCCAGGCCGTTGGCGGCATTCTCACCTCCCTCTGCATCAACTACGCCGACAACATTGCCAAGAACTTTGCGACGAGCATCGGCTTCGTCATCAGCTTCTTGTTTAGTGTCGTCTTCTTCGGCTTCCAGGTTACGGCCATGTTCCTGTTTGGCGCCGTGTCTGTGCTCGTGGCAACGTACCTGTACTCGGGCCCCGACCGCAAGCGAGGACGCCCGCCGCCCATAACCATTGTGCACTACGAGAAGACGACCGTGGACCGGCACGGGACGCCGACGCCGAAGTTGCCAGAGGCTTCTACCGTCTCTGCAAACGGCAAGTCAACGCCCCTTCTGACCCCGTTGGACTCCGACCGCGCCGTCGGCTTGTCCACGTCGCGCCCGGCCTCGCCTCTGTGGTACCATAACAGGGTGCCGTCCAGTCGGAGCAAGTCCCGCGACGAATAGAGCATGTCGAGGCCGGCCGAGCTGTCTTGCCCACCACCCCTCTCTTCATATTGATGGCGTTTTCTGCTCCTTATTGTTTTCTTATACCTCCCTCTTTTCGTTCGGGGTTTCCATGCAACCGGATTCTGTGCATGCTTATAAAAATGGTCATGGTGTGGTAGGCGGGGATTCCCCTGGTTGTTCTTATGTTTCCTTTTCATGTTCGGATCGGGTGCTCAGGCCATCTCGATGTATTTTTCTTTCTCATGATATGCGCTCTCTCTAGCGCTTTACACGGCAAAATGAGAGGGGCACAGGGCCCGGAAATCATACCCAGAGACGCAAATGCCATGCTTGTCTCAAAAATCTGCACGGCATCATTCATTACACATGGTCCACAGCGGGCGGCTTTTTTGGTCCGCACTGCTAGGCAAGTTTTCTGCACATAGTTTTGCATCACGTGAATTCGTGCCAATATCGCGATTGTTGAAGATTGGTGGAAGGAACCCCAGCGGTGCAATGGCAGGAGCTACCTGGCGAGCGTCTCGCTCTTTCCGAAAACTACGCCCGCAGGAGTCAGGAAAGAGGCTGCCAGGCACGCAGTTCTACGATGCCGTGATGCCCCTACTTCCCAAAGGGGCTCTGGCCCTTGAGAACCATCCGTCGTGATGAATTTCCTCAGGCCTCGCCCCCACGACAGCCCTTCTGCAACACACCGTCCCAACTGCCCACCATGTCGCTACGCCGCAACATGTTCCCTGACTACTTTGGCAACAGTTGTAGTTCTCGGTCGATTGAGCCCGTGCACGGCCCCCGGCGGCATCGGCAGCCACCAGATCCCCTCGCCGTCCAAGACGACGATGCCAACAGCGACCGCGAGTACGGTCGGGACGATGACGGCAGCTCATATCAGTATGCCGTCCAGCCAATCCCACAGACTGGCACTGCAATGGTGTCGACTTCTATGCCCTTTCACCCGTCAGGCCAGCCAACCTATTCGCGGAACAGCGCCTTCCGACCGAACCAATGGGCCTTGTCCTCGGAGACGCAGCCGGCTCCTCAGCCAGCTTCGAAGCCGGTGCTGCCGGCCAGAAGCTTTTTGACAGCATTTGCATACAACGGAGAGACACAAGGGCAGAATGTCCGCGGCGGTGGCGGACAGACCGGAGCGAGTGGCCGCGCTGCGTCACTCGCCCCAGCGTACACCCACACACCCCAGCGCCGACCATTCTATGGCAACACTGCAGACCAGCTCCTGCCACAGACGCCGTGGTCGAACCGGCCGGCGGCGCGGTTGAACTGGCCTCGGCAGCCGCCCGAGGAGCAGCCACGCCGTCCCGAGAGTTACGATGCGCAGCCCGCCCAACGCAGACAGCCGCTGTTGATGGCGCCCCCCACGCCACGGCATTCGTCCCCGTCGCCCGTGAGCACGCGGATGCTGGTTCAGCCACCCCGGCGCCGTCTTCCGCCCCGGGTCGACAGTGTCGAGCTGATTAGTCCACAATCTCTCGATAAGCGGTTCCACTCCATTTTCCCCTACGAGCACTTCAATGCCGTCCAGTCCAGCTGCTTCTCATGCGTCTACGGCTCTGCCGACAACGTGGTTGTGGCCGCGCCGACGGGCAGCGGGAAGACAGCCATCTTTGAGCTGGCCGTCTGCAGGCTCCTGGCACAGCATGACAAGAGGGACTTCAAGATCGTCTACCAGGCGCCCACAAAGGCACTCTGCTCCGAGAGGACGCGTGACTGGCAGAACAAGTTTCGGGGTCTTGGTCTCCAGGTGGCCGAGTTCACAGGCGACACGTCTGCCGTCGAAGTTCGCCGCGTGCGCACGGCCTCCATCATCATCACCACCCCCGAGAAGTGGGACTCGATCACTCGCAAGTGGTCCGACCACGGCGCCCTGCTCAAAACGGTCAAACTCGTCCTCATCGACGAGGTCCACATTCTCAAGGACATGCGCGGCGCCACGCTCGAGACGGTGGTCTCGCGCACGAAGACGCTTGGCAGCGAGGTGCGCTTCGTCGCCCTGAGCGCTACTATCCCCAATTCTGCCGACATTGCCCAGTGGCTCGGCCTCACCCACACCCTGTCCGAGATGCCCGCCAGGACCTTTGTGTTTGGAGAAGAGTTTCGCCCCGTCCGGCTTGAGAAGATTGTGCTCGGCTACAACTTTGGCGGCGGAAACGAGCACTCGTTCGACGGCATCCTGGACGACCAGCTGCCTGGCCTGATTGTGAAGCATGCGCAGGGAAAGCCGGTCCTCATTTTTTGTTTCACGCGCAAGTCGACCGAGAGCGCCGCCATGGTCCTGGCCGACTACTGGGGCATGTGTGAGTCCACACAAAAGCCGTGGCCGGCGCCCACTGTGGCCATCCGGAGCAGTGCTGCACGCTTGCAGAACGTCGTGACGAGCGGTGTCGCCTTCCATCACGGGGGCCTCGAGCGGCAGGACCGAGATTCCGTCGAGGACGCTTTCTTGCGCGGCCACCTCTCCATCGTCTGCTGCACGTCGACCCTCGCCGTCGGCGTCAACCTGCCCTGCCACACGGTTATTCTCAAGGGAACGACGGGCTACCAGAGCGGGAAGTTTGCCGACTACGACGAGTTCGAGGTCATGCAGATGATTGGCCGCGCTGGTCGGCCACAGTTCGACACCAGCGCCACGGCGATTATCCTCACCCGCGCCGAGACCCGCGACAAGTACAGGAACCTCGAGTCAGGCAACCAGATTGTGGAAAGCACGCTTCACTTGAACCTCATTGAACACCTAAACTCGGAAATTGTCCTAGGGACGATCTCGTCGCTCCCCTCTGCTGTACGCTGGCTAAAGGGCACATTCTTTGCTGTCAGGCTACGGCAGAACCCGGATCACTACCAGCTCACCAATGCAACCGGCGACGCCAGGACGACAACTGACCACCAGCTGGAGGAGATATGCGAGGCTGGGATAGCGAGGCTGGCAGAGGTCGGGCTTATCAGACATCTTGATGACAACGTGGATGGTACGTTTCGAGGAACCGAGCACGGGAGTGCCATGTCCACGTACATGGTGCGCTTTGAGACGATGGTGATGATTCTCGGCCTCTCCAAGTCGATGACTGCGGGGGAACTGCTCAACTGCCTTTGCCACGCGTCCGAATTCGACGAGTTTCGAATCAAGAGCACGGAGCGCCAGGCCCTGCGCGAGCTCAACAAGACGCAAGACATTCCCTTCAAGTTCAAAGACAATATCACAGAGACGTGGCAGAAGATATCCCTGCTGATCCAAGTCGAGCTCTCGCGAGGCTCGCTCCCCTATCAACAGCGGATCGCTATTGAGGCGAAGCGGGCCATTGACTGCATGCAGCGGCTGCTCGAGAGCTACATTGTCTGCGCGATAGCCGACAACAACGGACACGGGACGAAAATCGCGCTCGAGTTCTCGCGGAGCCTGGTCACTCGCGCTTGGGAGGGCCATCCGGCGCAGCTGTGTCAGGTGCCCGACATTGGCCCTGTCAATATGAGAAAGCTCGTCGACAGGCAAATCACGACGATCCAGGAGCTTGCTGATCAGAGCTCTGTGGGTATCGAGCGACTGCTCTCCAAGAACCCGCCAGCGGCCATGAAGATCGCGGACGCGCTCAAGTGCCTCCCCCGTCTGCTAGTGGACGGCCATGTTGCGATGGCCCGGGGACGGGATGAGTCGAAGGCTGTCGCCACAGTCAAATTTGGATGCACAACCAATGGAGGTAGTGTCTCCCGATGGCGCAACAAAGTGCCAGCCGCAACCTTCTTTGCACAGACAGAAACAGGCCTCTTGCTGCATATCTGGCGAGGCAAGCTCCAGGCCCGCGAGCTCCAGGTCTCGTTCCCCGTGCCGGCCACCGACGCAGAAACTGTCCTTTGCTATGTCACGTGTGACGAGATTGTCGGCACCATCCAATCCATCCTGCTGCCATGCGTAGCCGTCCCGTACGACGAAATGCCAAGTCGAACAACGAGTAGTGGGACAGCAGGCCCTGCTTCCAAGCCGTCCATTTTACGGGCTCCAAGAGATCCACCGAATCCGCCAAAAAAGCAGAAAGTGCACCATTACCCGAGCCGCCCTGTTGCCGTCGGCGATGCTATCGTGGAATGCATCGATCTAGCAACGGACGTGGAGGAGGGTGGCAGCACAAGACCGCAGCCCGCTCGAGGCGGCCCTCAGACAATACATACGCACACGAAAACGAATAGGATTCGGGATGCATTCGCCCTTCAGAGATTGTCGGCAAGGGAACGGCGGCACTGCAGCGGCGGTGGCACGCAGCAGGACCCGTTCACGGTGGATGACTCTGGGTCGGAGGACTTTGACACGGACATATTTGACGACGTGGACCTGCCGGCGACCAAGGACTCGCCACGGCCGGGCATTTTCCCTTCATTGCTGCCGCTAGACAATGGAGACGAAAGAGAGGGCGAGCTGACTGGCCATCATACTCTCCCCCTCCAACCCATCGATGAGATTGTAGTGGATATGAGAGACGGAAGTCCACCACCTGGTGTCTTTCAGGATGACCAAAACCGCTTCCCCCCTGAACCGGCCATCATTCCTACAACGCCACCGCCATGTTTCATACCCGTCACGTTCGTATCTCCAACGGAGGTTGCAGCGAAAGCAGACGGGGAGAGTCTGTGTTCAAACGCTGACAGCGTTGAGGGCGAGTCGAAAAATGACGGAAGGGAGCGTCAACAAGAGAACGAGAGAGAAGAGGGCAGCCAAGGAAACAGCCCACTGAAACAGGCGGAAGGCATGCTTCCAAAACCATCGGAGCCGGGCTGGGTCAACTCATCCAGCAATAGCGTTATTGATTTCCTGCGCGGGCATGTCAAATTTGTTTGAGGCGGGAGAGAATTCTGTCTTCTACTCAGTACCAGATTCTTTACGCTATGTAGCCGCAATGATTCCCTGCTTGGCCCGTTCTGCTTCTTTGTACGATGTATGCTTGTTGATTTGTGGTCCGGGACGTCCGTCATGGCGTCACGTACGATCCCACCCGAGAAATATAACTATTTCATTGCCCAGTCAAAGTCAGAAACGGTAGAGCAAAATCAAGTCTAGACATGACTGTCTTGCCTATTTCATCGCACATTTCCAAGACGTGCACGCAGGGAAGGGACATCAACAGCAACAAAGGTGCCTGCTGCCACTCTCGTTGTGGATTTTACTGGCAGGATAAGGCTGTAGGCTGGGTCACATCGGGCGTTTTTGTATTCCTATGAATGTTCGCAAGCGTTTCGGCCGGCTTTTTATCACCCTCCTTCCTCCCTCCACGGACCAACTTAACGAGTCAAGGCCTCTTCAAACAGCATGCGCAGCTGGTCCTTTTCACGCTCCAGTTCCGTCGCCAGGCCGGGCGCCAGCATTAGCACGCGCGCCTGCGGGATCGTGCCTTCGACCAGCTCCTCGATATGCTCGCGGCCGAAGCCCAGGTCCTTGAGGCCGCGCGGCTGGTCGCCGAGCACATCGAGGAACTTGGAGATGGCCTCGCCCAGCAGCTCGCCGGCGCTCTCGCGCTTGGCGTTGGTGGTGTCGACGCCGAACGCCTCGGCGGCCTGCAGGTGGCGCTCGGGGTTCGAGGCGGCCGTGAAGCGGAAGACGGCGGGTGCCGACACGGCCACGGACACGCCGTGCGGGATGATGGGCGTGTCGACCTCGTAGCCCTGCTGCTTGTAGCCCGGGTTCTGGCCCGAGATGGGGTACGACATGCCGTGGCACAGGTGGACGCCGGCGTTGCCGAAGCCGACGCCGGCCAGGGTCGCGGCCAGCAGCATCTGGTACTGGGCCTCGTCGTCCTCCGGGTCGTGCACGGTGCGCGGCAGGTACTTGACGGTGCTCTGCAGCGCCTTGAAGGAGAAGATGTCGCTGATGGGGTTGGCGCCCTGGTAGGCCGGGCGCAGGATGGGGTTGGTGGGCCGGGGCACGCGCTCGGTGTAGGGGATGGCGGTCCAGGACTCGAGCGAGTGGCACAGCACGTCGAGGCCGGAGCTGGCCTTGACGGCGGCCGGCATGGTGGCGGTGTTGAGCGGGTCGCAGATGCCGAGCGTCGGCTTGAGGTTGCGGTGGGCGATGCCCGTCTTGGCGCGGCGCGACACCAGGTCGAAGATGGCGGTGCCCGTGGTCTCGCTGCCGGTGCCGGCGGTCGTCGGCACGGCAATCAGCGGCCGCAGGGGCTTGTCCACGGGGCGGCCGTTGCCCAGGGGCGCATTGACAAAGTCGAGGAAGTCGGCGTCCGGGTAGCACGTGTACAGGTTCATGAGCTTGGCGGTGTCGATGACGGAGCCGCCGCCGACGGCGACAAAGGCGTCGGGGTTGATGGGCTTGGCCCAGGCAATGGCGTCCTTGATGCTATTTTGGGAGGGGGAAGGTGAAGAGTCAGAAATGATGCCCAGATATCTCGGCCTCTGCAGTGGTCTGCGGGCCTGCTCTGCCGAGTCCGGCCGCTGCCCAACCAGCCACGCTTTACTTACGAGTTGTCCTTGGGCTCAATGCGGGTGCGGTTGAAGACGGTGTACTTGATGCCCTCGTCGTCGAGCGCAGCGCGCACCTGCTGCATGGCACGCAGCTTGTCGACGGTGCCGTCCGTGACCACGGCGACGTTCTTGGCGCCCATGTTCTTGAGGTCCATGCCGATCTCGCGTGTCACGCCGTTGCCGAAGCGGATCGACGACGCCGCCATCTCAAAGGCGTACTCCTTGAGCGGCGGCGTCGGCTGGGGGGTGGCATAGCCTCGCCTGTCGCGGCGCGCATACGGCGTCACGGCCGGCTTCTTGTGGTGGTGGTGGTGGCTCGGGTTGGAGTGGCACGGGCACGACGGTGGGTGCGTGTACTGAATCGTCCGGAGCAAGCTCACGGCGCGCGTGGTGGCCTTGGGGGGGTTCAGCAAGGTGCCGTCGCAGCATTGGTACGGACCGGCCTGGCCGACCGCGGTCTGGTGCCCGGCACCCTCGGCTGGCAACTTACATTCGGAACCACTCGAACGGCGCTCATGGTGACGACGGACGAACGGCAGAAGGCAAAGAGTGGGAAGTGCTGCGGGGCAGACGAAGCAGAGGGCAGACTTTGCGTCTTATGCTGTTCCTGAGATCCAGAGCTACGATATGAGAGCCACGGGAGATGGAATGGAAACAAAGTCGAGTCGTCTGCACCGGGGCGTGGTTTGTTTTCTACGAATTGGTTCCGAAACAGCGGCTTCGCGTAATAGCCGCCGAAACCGTGTGCTCCGGTGACAGGGAAGCTCCACAAGGTGTGGGGACGGCCGTCGGCACACGTGACGGCAGTCTTCCCCAAGGCCGCTGGCCCGTTCCGGTTCCTTATAGACAGACACGCAAAATGCCGGCGAGACGTTAGTCAAAGCATCGTAATACGCCCTTGCCCGCAACAGCTGCTGAGGAGTGGAGAAGCGGTCCAAGTGCGGGGCAGCGTTGGGGAAACCAGAGGCGTCATCGACGGCTCAGAGCAAGAAGACACAAAGTACATGGGCAGATCGGTTCATACAAGAGCCCAAAGGGGAAGGTCCTTACGGCCGCCAGGTTCACAGCAGGCAGCCGCGAACCAGGTTCCAGGCAGAAGGGAAAGAAGGAAGCAAGAAAAGATAAAAGGGAGGAAGGTGCAAGTGGCAGCTTAGAGACAGAGAGAGAGAGAGAGAGAGAGAGAGAGAGAGAGCGCCCTAGAGAAGCCTCCATCTCGCAACTTCACTCCTCCCCGGCCGCCCTCTCGCGTCTAAGACGACTAGCCCTCAATCTGCGCTGCTATGGCAGATACCGAGGCACCCCCCTCAGCGGGTCCGCGAGGTCCAGACCAGCTCCTCCCGCAGCCAGCTTCACTACCCCACCCAGCCCCGACTTCGGCACAGCCTCCTCCTCCAGCTCCACCTCCACGACAACCGGCACCCCTTAGCGGCCGACGCCGTTTGCGCGATGTCGTTCCGGGCATCCATCTCGGCGTGTGGCCCACCGGTGCCACCAATGGCCTCACGGACGTCCCCGACGTGCTCGTGCACACGCAGGAGATCTTCGACGCCTCCCGGGGTGTCAACACGGGCGTCACCACCATCCTCCCGCGACGCAACTGGTACGAGAGCGGCTGCTATGCGGGCATATTCCGGTTCAACGGCGCCGGCGACCTGACCGGCAGCCACTTTGTCGCGGAGTCGGGCAAGGTGGCCTCGCCCATTGTGCTGACAAACACGCTGGCCGTCGGCGCCGCCTACCAGGGCGTGCTCGAGTATGTCGCGGCGCACCACGGCGACCCGGAGCTGGGCATTGGGCTCTTCATGGTGCCCGTCGTCGGCGAGACGTTTGACGGCCACCTCAACAACCTGGCGACGTTTCCCGTGACGCCCGCGCATGTCGCGGAAGGCATCAAGAGTGCGACGTCGGCCGCTGTGCCAGAAGGCAACCGGGGCGGCGGCACGGGCATGATCTGCCAGGGCTTCAAGGGGGGCACCGGCACGAGCAGCCGGCTGGTCCCGGCGGCCTCCAGCACTGCCGGCGGCGAACCGAAACACTACACCGTGGCCGCCCTGGTCCAGGCCAACTTTGGCAGCCTGCGGAACCTGCGGATCGTCGGCGTCCCCTTTGGCCGCATCGTCGCCGACGAGCGCGCCGCGGCTGCGCTGCCACCGCCGGAGGCCGACAAGGCCAAGGAGCAGCGCGACGGCAGCATCATTGTCGTGCTCGCGACCGACGCGCCGCTGCACCCGGGGCAGTGTGAGCGGCTCGCTAAAAGGGCCACGGTCGGGCTGGCCCGCACCGGGGGCTACGGCCAGAACCCATCGGGGGACATTTTTCTGGCGTTCTCGACGGCGAACCACGTGCCCGTGCAGAGCTTCGCACGGGGCCCGGATGTGACACCGATCGACCCGTTCAAGCCGCTCGTGTACCGCGTCGACGTAGTCAACGACGAGTCGATCAACGGGCTGCTGGAGGCGGCGGCAGACGTCACGGAGGAGGCCATCTACAACGCGCTGTGCATGGCGGAGACGATGACGGGGTACCACGGGCACACGATCGAGGCGCTGCCTCTGGACAAGCTCAAGACGGTGATGGAAAGGTACATGGTGCCGAGTAGCCAGTAGCGGAGCCGGAAGTAGTAAAATAAATAGCAACGGCTGCCTAGGTTTCAACCTGGAAAGAAATAGGAACAAGACGGAACTACTATAAAATAAGAATCTTCCTGCTCTGCTAAACTATTTCTGCGCCGGGGTTGGACCAGTCTGGGGCGCGAGTTTGGCCGCGACCTCGGCCTCGATCTCGGCCTCGATCTCGACAACGCGCGGCATGGCGATGCCGCCCACACGCAGCTTCGACGGGTCGAGCTCGTAGCCGTCCTGCCCGGCGTGCTCGACGTCGGGCCAGGGCCCCATGGGCGTGATGCCGAGCGGGTTGATGTCCTTGTGGGACTTGGTGTAGTTCTCCTTGATGTGGCGGAAGTCGGTCGTCGCGCGGAAGCCGGGCACGCGCCAGTACAGGTGCTGGAGCCAGCTGTTCAGGCGCGGGTAGTCGTGGCGCACCGTGCCGAGGTTGCACTTGAAGTGCTGCACGTAGACGGCGTCGAAGCGGACGAGCGTCGCGTACGCGCGCAGGTCGAGCTCGGTCAGCTGGGCGCCCAGCAGGTAGGGCCCGCCGGAGGTGGTGGCGGCGGCGGCCGCCGCCGCCGCCACCATCTTCTCGAGGCGGTTGAGCGCGGCAAACACGCGCGGCACGGCGGCGTCGTAGGCGTCCTGCGTGGTGGCGAAGCCGGCCCGGTACACGCCCCCGTTGAGGTCGCGCTGCATCCACACGCTCTCGGCGTCGATGCGCGCGCGCAGGGGCTCCGGATAGAGGTCGACCTCGGGGGCCGCGGCGGTCGTGTTGGCCCCCGGGTCGGCCGACGACGACGACGACGACGACGACGGCGGCAGCAGGCTGTCAAAGGCCGTCGGCAGGTCGCGCAGCAGCTCGGCCGACTCGTTGTTGACAATCGTGGCCAGCTTCTTGTCCCACAGCACGGGCACGGAGTAGCGGCCCGTGTACGCCGGGTCGGCCCTGAAGTACAGCTCGTGCAGGTACGCGGCACCGTACAGCGGGTCCGGGTCCGCGCCGGCGTACTCGTCGGCCGTGGCCGGGAACGCCCAGCCGGGCCAGCCGGTCGCGCTGTCGCCCTTGGGGTAGGGCTTGACGACCGTGACGGGCAGGATGTCCTGCAGGCCCTTGAGGTGGCGCACCAGGTTGACGCGGTGGGCAAAGGGGCAGAACAAGCCTATATAGAGGTGGTAGCGGCCCCGCTCGGGGGGGTGCGGGCCGTCGGCGGTGATCTTGCCGTGCCACGACTTGGGCGGGCCGGCGAGGTGCTGCGCCACGGTCGACGGTATCGGCCGGGCGGGCGCTGCCGGGGTCGTCATTGTAGAAGGTGTGGAGGAGGAGGAGGAGGATGATGACGGCGATGCCGACGATGCCGACGACGACAAAGAATAAGTGAGAATGAGCAGCGGTGCGGCGGCGGCGGCGAGGACGGCGAGCCTTGAGCTCGGGGATGGCCGGCTGCGGGCAAAGAAAAGGACTGCGGACGCAGCAAGCAGACACGCGGCAGACAATGTGTAATACGGGCTGTCCATGAAGGTGAAAGTGTGTCGTTTAGTGACGCCATTGGGGCGCCGTTAGGGAGCAGTAGTGCCCGCGATGGGACAAAGTAGCAGCTCTGGGGTTTCTTGGCGACACTCATTTGTCAGCACCCGGAAAAGCACTAATGGGAGTCGGGCGTGTAAGTGCCGGAGGTCGCTGGCCGGGATGCATGGCCATGCTCGGACTAGGAGGCTGTCAGGTCCCGGACAGCTTTGTAGATAGACTGCATTTTGGGGTGCGTGGATGTTGGCGCTGTCCAGCTCAAGTTTGATGCCGACGAGACGCTGCTGCTCAAGGGCTCGTCGACGGCGTCTCTGGTAGAAGAGTGATTGGGACGGATGCGCCTCGGCACTCTGACGGACCCCATACACCGAAAAGTTACAAGATGCGGTTGGGATGGACGGCCACTTGTCATAGATGAGAGCAGCGTTCCGTGAAAGAGCGTGGGGTTCACCAGTTTCTGTACGTCAGAGTTGGCTGCATTGCTCGGGAAGCCTTGACGTAGAACCAGGCTCGACTTGCATGGCACCCAACCGTCGCCATACTGTTTGGGGCTATGCATCCCATCATCCTACCTGACACTCTCCCACTCCTGTGCCTGTCTTCCTGTTCCTGTCCTGCTCGCCTGCATCCTCTCTACTCGACGGTTGTGCAGCAAAGCAGATGTTCTCTAGTGTGCCGTCGTTTGCTTGTCCCCTCACGCTGCTGCATAACGAAACATCTATGATCGAGGGCAAAGAAAACCACAGTCGTAAAGGGGCTTCCAGACAGGACGACAGGGGATGCAAGGCCTCATACGTGCCATGTGTGCTTCTGTTGATGGATCCTGGCGTCAACAAGGCGACAGCCTCTCTCCTTATCTTATCTCCCGCGGATCACATAAGCCAACTGGCTGCCGCCCCACTCCATCTCCACAGTCCGCACAATGCGCCTGTCTGGCCGCACATCACGCTACTGCAGGCTGCAGGGCTTGGCAGCTTCCCTGCTGCTAACTGCCAACCGCCAACCGCCAACCTTTTAACGACGCCCTCTTGCTTTTTGGTCCTCCTCTCGTTTCTTTCATCCCCATTCCCATCGGTCCTCGTCCCCTTTTGCGTTCCCATCTGCCCACACCGACAACGCCCGCCCCGCCCCGTCGCGCACCGCCATGGTGTCGACCGTCAGCCCGTCCCGCCACAGCTGCTGTCCGCCGGATCCGAGAGCCGTCAGCCCCGAGACCGTCAGCCCCGAGACCGCCTGACTCGCGACCGTCTGACTCGCGACCGTCTGATCCTCGCCATCCCAACGCCGATCCGGCCTCGTCTTCCTCTGCCACCCCCCCCCGCCATGGATGCGTCATGGCTGGGCCCGCTCGGCTCGTCGTCACGATGCGATGATCTGCGCGCCCCTGGCGTGATCAATCTCTTCATTTCCATGTATGTCCCCCCCCTTCCCCCCCCCCCCCGACTCGAGGCTTCCCCAACGGCCCAGGGCTAATCGTAACGCTCGTCTCTCCCCTCCCCCCCCCGCCAGCGTGATACTTGTCGGCATGCTCGTCTCCTACCTCCCCCAGCACTGGCGCATCATTGCGCGCGGCACATCCGAGGGCATCTCCCCCTACTTCGTCCTGCTGGGCGTCACCTCGGCCACGTCGAGCTTCGCCAACATCCTCACGCTGCCGCAGTCGCGCCAGGACGTCGCCTGCTGCCAGGAGCTCGACACCTTCCACTGCATAGCCGGCCTGCTCGGCATCGCGCAGCTCGGCGTGCAGTGGATCTGCTTTGCCTTTATGTTGGTGCCCCCCCCCCGGTCCCGAGATGCGGCTCCCCTGTTCTTTCTTTCATTCGTTTCTTCTTCTTTTGTTGCAATCTAACCTGCGTCCCTGCCCTTCCAGTCTCGTCCTCTTCCTCGTCTTCTTCCGCTACGACAATGCCACCGTACCCATCTCCGAGGAGGAGATGGAACACGACCAGCCGCGCTGGCAGACGGCCGTGCTCGTGGCCAGCGTGTGCCTCGTCCACGGCCTGGTCGTCGTCGTCGTCTCTGTCGTGCTGGCGACCGTCGTGCCGCAGGCGCTGTCCGGCTGGGCCAACGCCCTCGGCATCATGGCCGCCCTCCTCGCCGCCGTCCAGTACGTGCCGCAGATCTACACCACCTACCACCTCAAGCACGTCGGCAGCCTGAGCATCCCCATGATGTGCATGCAGACGCCCGGCGGCTTCCTGTTTGCCGCCAGCCTGTTTGTGCGCCTGGGCTGGGGCGGCTGGAGCTCCTGGGGCATTTTCCTGATGACGGCCACCATGCAGGGCGTCCTGCTGTCGATGGCCATCTACTACGAGCTGGAGCGCACCGCGTTCCTGAGTGGCGGTGTCGGCGGTGGCGGCGGTAGCGACGGTGGCGGCGCCGACGGCAACGGCGATGTCTCTGGCAACGGCGTCCACCGAAATGGGGCCGGCGGCAACGCTCCGACGCCCAGCAAGCCCGCATCGCGGCCCCTCTACCGCCGCGTGCTGTCGTACCGGTCGGCGCGGCTCGACGACAGCACGCCCGGCCGGTACAGCGCGCACCCGGAACACTACGGCACAACGCCCGACGAAATCTCGGACATTATCGACCGCCAGGACAGCGAGGCCGCCGCGGAGACGCAGCCGCTGCTCCGGCCCGGCGGCATCGGCAACCCACGGCGAGACTACGAGGCGACACGCCAGGCACAGTGACGGGATATAGGGGGGCGGGGGGAACAAAAGGGTGGGGAGTTGTAAAGTGGAGGCCGAGAGAGAGGGGGGCAGGGAAAGAGACGTTGGCCAAAGAAGCCCCATGTCTTTTTGTGTGTGCGAGTTCGTTCGCTCGCCGGCCTCTCCCCCTCCCCCTTTATTTTCTTGGTCGTTTATGTGTACTTATATCGGCAGTTGCTGGGAACAGAGGGCGTTTTCTTTTTTTCCTTGTGCTTCTGTTTCTTTTCTCAAATACCATCTTTGCAGCAGTTAGGACGCTTTTTTCTTTCTTACTTTTTATGGGGAGGTAGTATTCATCTGTCTCTCGAGCCGTGTTTTATTATTTTATTTTTTAACGTGTGCACCACCACATCTTTTATCTCAAACAGCGCCGCATGATCTACGTGCTGTGGTTTCGAATTTGGAGACTGTTCGTTTTGCATTCACCCACGCCAAGACCAGTCAGATCCCTTGTCAGAGACTTCCCGTCCTTTCTTCCCCTCGTTCTCCCCCCCCTGACTGCGACATTGCGTAATCTTTTGTTCTTTTCTTGGGTTCTTCTTGCCGAGTGTAGATCGAACCAGCCTTCAAGCAAAGATGAAGAAGACGAGATGAAAAGAAGTCAAAAGACGGGGAAGAAGAAAGGCTGCATGCCTGGCCGTCTGTTGTCTCCTTTCCCGTGCCACTGCTGGTAGCCCATCCACCGACCTGAGAGAGGCAAGCTACTACCTCAAGAGGGATGGCAGAAAAGAGGCCCTTCCCCCCTTTACAGCGCACTCCTGCCTCTCTGCGAGTACGTAAGAAGCAGGTATTTTTATCTTTGACTGCCCTGATGCCTTTCATATTGTGTGCTTGGTTTTTGTGCTCAAACTGCCCTTTTCCCCATCATTATTTCTTACCTTCTGCTATTCCTCATATCTTCCTCGTGTCTTGGCAGTCTTCTTTCCCCAAGACGTCGACAATGCGGATGAATGCAGACATGCGACACAATCTTCTCTTGATAGAGTCTGAGCCGACATCAGCCTTATTTACTGCCTTTTCCCCGTATTGTGACAGTTTCCTTGCCGGAAACAAAGCTGCCAGCCAACTGCAAGATGTGAAGTCGTCTCATACTTGAAGGGGTGGCGGCATTTTGCCGGTGTCGATCCCCAGGCTGACGACCAGACTTGGGGGGTGACGCCTCTCTGCACGACAGTACATGCCTCATTTTCATCTCCCGGGCGTGTGTGCGTACAGCTCTCCCTGCTACGTTCAGATACACCCCTTCTTGTTCAATGCGGACGAGGAAATGCTGGCGGTGGACGGACAGACCTCGACAAACAGCAAAGCCACCCGCCTGGCACAAGATGAGACAGGCTCTTTGTGGGCTGTCTGTTCCTTTCTTCTCCCTTTTCTCGATACACCTTCTGTGCCTTTTAATTTCACACCTACAATGCCTCCTGAAAAGGAGGGGATGGTGGTAAGGGGTTTCCTTTTGATTCGGCATCGTGAAAGCCGGTCCTTGTTTGTCTGCCGTTTTCGTCGGCAGCCACTCGACGCTGCCTCACCCTTCCTTTTTTCTTCTTCTTTTTTTCTTACTCGCCCTCGCCTTATAACGCGTTTCGGTACTCCTTCTGCCGTCATATCTGTCGCAGGCAGCCTCTCTCTGGCTGCCTACTGCGTTTTCTCCACCCCTCCCTCATCCGTCTTCTTTCCCATTCTCACCCTCTTGTCTCCTTTTCTCCTTTTCCCCAGTTTGAGCCTCTCTTCCAACCTTTCTGTTTCGAGCAAATCTAGTCTGACTCTTCTCCTCCACGCTCTCTTCTTGACTTGCTCTGCGCGCGCCATGTCGTTCACTTACACTACTGGCAGGTGTATCTTCACGGCGGGCTTTTTCTAATTCGTCTTTTGTCTTATCTCTACACTTCTTGCACGTTTCAGTTGTTTACTTTCCTCGTCTTCCTCGTCTCTCGTCACCTTCACTCACGATGCGTCTGCCATTGTCGCCCGCGTCTGGGAGGCCGGTTTCTCCCAGGCAGGCGCCACCTTCAAGCGACGCAGTCGGTGTCGGTGGTGGTAGCTTGGGCAGCAGCCTGGGTGGCCTCTTCGGTGGGCTGAGGCACGGGGGACTCGGGCCCGGCCTTGGCCAGCCGCGGCTTGGTAGCGGAGGAGCAAGCGGAGCCAGACTCGGGGGCGGCACCGGCGGCAGCAGCGGTGGTAGTGCACCCGGCGGCGGTGCGGCAGACGTCGCCTGTCCGCAGGCCAACGGCACCACCGTTGGGTCGGTCCAGCCGTTCACGCTGCTGTGCGGTGCGTCCGTGGGTGGCGACGTCCTCAACACCACGGCCGCCGAAACGTTTGCTGACTGCACAGTCGCGTGCGCGGCCTCCCACCCCCGGTGCGAGGCGGTCTCCTTTGACGGCAGCACGTGCACCCTCAAAGCCAACCTCGCCGGGGCGGTAGGTCGTGGCGGTGCAGGCGTTCTTCCTGCGCAGCCTGCGCAACCTGTGCAGCCTGTGCCACCGGCCAACCTGACCTCGGGAATCGCGCAGTTCCCACCGGCGTCGTCCAACTGCAACAGCCTGGGCCCACTGGTGGCGGTACTACCCCAGGGCGGCACCAGCACCAGCACGTTCAGCCTGCTCTGCAACAGCATCATCACCGGCGGCGGCGGCGACCTGGCGCAGAACAACGCAGCCACGCTCCAGGCGTGCATGGGCCAGTGTGCCGGCACGAGCGGCTGCGCTGCCGTCTCGTTCGACCCCGGCTACGCGCTGGGCTTTGCCAACTGCTACCTCAAGACGACGGCGGCCGGCACCACGGTCGCCGCCAGCCCGGGCGTGGACTCGGCGGTTTTGAAGAGCGGCGGGACCCCGGCTGGAGCAGGGGGCTCGGCAGGACTCAGCGGCACGGGAACGGCGGCGGCGGCGACGGCGCCGGTGTCGGTGGTGACGGTGGTGACGTCGGCCAGCGGCGCGGCGGCGACGACATTTGCCACGGCGGAGGTGGTCACGGTGCCGGTGCTGAACGGGAGCGCGTCGCTGCTGGGCGCGGGGGCCGTGGCAGCAGCGACATCCACAGGGGCAGCCACGGGCACAGCAGCAGCTACAGACTACTCGGGGGCAACCACGACGGCGACGGCGGCGACGACGATGGAGGGCATGGCAATGGCAACAGCGGTTACGGGCGGCACCGCAGCTGTCGCGTCGGTTGTCGCCTCGGTGGCGGCCGCTGTGTCGGTGCCGGCGGCGTCCTCATCCTCGTGGTCGATCGACTCGACCGCGGACGACGGCTCGCCGAGCAGCAGCCACGCATGGATTGCAGCGCCCGCCGTCGGGTCGGTGGTCGCGGCTCTGGCTGTGGCCGCCATGGTTGTGCTGTGGCGGCAGCGGCAGCGGCGGAATGGTGACGGTGGAGGTGACGGCGGTTCCAATCCACCAAACAACAGCTTTCGCAACCTCTCGTCGGCCGACTCGAACGTGCCGGCCATGAAGCAGTCGTCACCGTCATCGTCCTTCTCGCGGCCTCGGCTGGCCCTCGACCGGGAGAGGCGGACCGGCGGCAAGGGGGCCACCGACGGCAGCGATGAGCGGGACTGGGGGGCTGTTGTCGACGAGGCGGCTCCAGGCGGTGGTGGTGCAGCCAACAGAGACAAGGACAACGAGAACGGCGAGTCGGCACGGATGGCTATGGCCGTGGCGGTGACGACGGACGCCGCTGAGAGGATGCTCCGGAAGAAGCACAGCAGCTCGACCTCGCCGGCACCGTCTGCAGCGGCGTCATCCTCTGCCACGCGCGACAGGGCGGTCCCGGTGCGCAGCCTGACGAAGCCGCCGCCGCCGCAGGAGGCCAAGAGCGGCTCGGGGGCGCTGCGGGACAGCATGAACGGACTGGCGCAGAACCGGCCGACCGTGGACAGCGTTCCCATCTTCCTGCGGGAGTAAGCGACGTCCCGGGGCAGGGGGTGGGGCGGTGAAGAGGAGCTGGTAGGGTCGCCTTGTAATGCTGGGCTCGACGGCATGGGTCTGTTTCGTTCTGTTGTGTTTTCTCCTTTATCATTTTGATTTTCTTCTCCCTCGTCTTCTTCTTCTTTTGTGTATTTATCTTTTATTGCCCAGTTACACTTGGTTGTTCTCACCCCGCTGTCAGTCGTGGTGACTCTAATCTTCTTTCGTGAGAGCTATCCTTGTATATCACAACTTTCGTACCTGCACCTGACTTTTGTCTTTTTCTTCTTTTTGTTTCTGGGAGTGTGCCACGTTATCTTTCGTCCGGGATATGATTGAGTGAAAACGAGGCCAGCAGTCCAGACGATTGATCAATAACAGATGCAGAAGACACAGAAGAAGCGTGACAACATCGTGTCGTTGTTCATCCCCCCCTTTTTGGTCTCTATCTACTCCCACTCTCCCACCATTTTCAGCCTTGTCGTCCGTGCCCTTTGCCGTACACTCCCTCTCCCCTCTCGTCTTTGAGGTGCGTTGTGTGTGTCAGGAGATGGAGGGAGAGGTAGCAGTGTGATAAACGAAGACACAACCCGGGCTGGTCAATCTCTTTTCCTCCCCTTTTCACTTTCTTTCTCTTGCCTTTATCAGATATTTTCATATTTTTCTTCCTTTCCCGCCATCCTCCAATATCTCCTGCACCACCCATGCCTGTACGCGTACATTTGGGAGACAGGGGACGAATTGTACCGGTTTCTGTTATCTAGGTCGTCAGACGAGGTTGCAGTAGGCCCATTACCTGGTCGTCCTCCAGCACCTGAGAGGCATGATCGTCTGCTTCCTGATGAGAATTGGGACGGTTATGAAGGTTCTGATTTGTGGTCGCCGAATATCCTGACGCTGTTCCCTCACACACGCTGCGACTCCTCTTCGGTGCACCGCTGCCTAGCTTACAAGCATCTCCTTTATGAGGACGTCCGCCTCTTTGCCAACAACATTTTGAAGAAACCGGAAACCCAGCGATACAACAACCAAAAAGAAATAGCACGCCAGCTCGGCACAGAAACTGTTTATGAAAAAAAGCAAAAAGCGAACCAGTACCAAAAAGGGCAAATGGGGGTGCGAGACGATTTCCGAGATGCGTTTTGCATCGTCCTCGTCTTCGTGCCATCGACGGTTCCGTTCGGGCGTCGCGGAGGCGAGTTCCGTGCTTCCCGGTACGCCGGGCGGGCCGGTGAGCCGAGGCGTATGGTGGCGTGCGGCTTGTGCGCGAACACACGCGTCTCCGTCGCCGCTCGATTCTTCGCCGGACCGGGATGCTGTTGATACATCAAACCAACTATGCCAAATCTCATCCGCGGACCAAGAATCGAAGTCCTCAGATCGCCCGGCAAGTCTAACGGCCCTATTATATAAGCGCAACAGCCCGGCTTCGGCGGCATACTGCTCAGGTGTGAACCCCCGATGGTCTTTGAAATCGAGATCGGCTCCCGCTTTGATTAGACTGGTAGCTGTTACTCTAGTGAGATAATGACCGCTTCGGCTGTCGGCGAAAACCAGATGGAGGGCCTGCATGCCATTGCCACAGGTGGTGTGCACGTCCGCCCCAAGGGTTACAAGAACCGCTAATTCGGCGACGTTGGCGCGTCTACGTCTAGCGCCTTTGGCTGCTGCCAACCTAGCATTCAATACGGCGTTGTAGGCCCCGCCAACGTCGGCCCCAATGCTGGCGATAAACTGGCCCCAGCGCCGTGCATGGATGAGGTCGGTGCCGGCTTCGACGAAGGCCCCCCCTGCAAAGAACGAGTGCAATATGTCAACGTCCTCGGAGGAGTATCCTCTCCCTTGCAGAATGTGGCAGCAGCTGGCGTAATCATCGAAAACCTTTTCGTGTGACCGACCGCGATGCCAAAAGTTCGCATCTACCATATGGGGTGCATATCGGTGCAATTCCTGCAGAGGCGTCAACCCCAAGCTACACCGCCAGTTAGCCGCAGCCTCGAGTTTCGAGAGGAGGAGAAGTACGCACCGATTCCGCGCTTCGGGGTCTGCGCCTTCATGGATGAGCGTCTTCACCATCTCAATCCACCCAAGTCTCGCCGCCTCCTATTTGGTGTGTTAGTGGATGAATGCCTATTCGAGAATCTGCCGTTTATACATACATGCAGATAGGTGACACCGTGTAAGGTTCTGTCGTACACGGAGATCTCTCGTCGACTCAAAAGGTCTCTGATGCCGGCCAGGTTTCCGGAGTTAATGTACCGACTAGCAGGACTGTCATACGGGACTATTCGCGCGCTGCTCGAAGTGGCAAACGTGCCGGACAACTTCGTATTGTTCATGACCTCTTGGAATCGGAACTGGAAGACCCTTCCGGACGTGATCGAGCTCGGCCAAAGCACCACACAGGCTTGGATGTTTATGGGCGGCCTGCGACTGCCACCGTGCTTGGAGGCGTATGTCGAAACGTGAATGGCGATGCTGCCGAAGCGGCATCCGAAGCGGTAAATATCCGTGCCATTCGTCCCGTATCCGTACTCTTGCTCATCGCTGCGTGCCGCACGCAGCGATGCCTGGACACCGGTTTGCTGCCCAGCAGCCGCCGTCCTCCAGTCCAGCTGGTAATGGCGGGTGTCGGGTCCAGCTACGTGTTCTGCGTGCTGCCAGTTCGACGAGCCGGCCAGGGGCGGTTGGCGAATGCAATCGTCGGTGTCGTCCGTGACACGGAACAACCGTCCGCTCGTCGGGGCGTCAAGTGCCGCCGGGCTTCGCATTATGCTTTGCATCGCGTCAAACACACCGGCCTGCAGCTGTGCCAGTATTAAGTTGGTGTTTTCATTGTGCGATGTTGACAGCTGCATGAGGGTCCGCAGCTCCGTGAATTGTGCAGCGTGGTTCATTCTGACGAGAAATCAGTATAGCAGCAAGACGAACGGCAGAGGGACATGAGCACAGGAGTCGAGCACGTACGCATGGACAGAACTGACGATGAGCAACAGCGAAGACTTCTCCCGCTCGATATTCTCGAATGCCTGGACGATGGCCGCCTTCCGAAAGACAAACTTGGCGTTGGCAACGAACTTCTTGCGGCTGCCCGCATAGCCGTCGAATTCGGCTTGAAGCGTTTGAAGCTCGGCACGGATGGTGTCTAGGATCGCAGAGGGGTCCGAGACGCCTCGGGCATTCAGAGCTGCCTGCGTGTTGAGGAGCTGCTGTGTGGAGAGCAGCTTACAGTAGTCTTGCACGGAGTGCAATGCCGTCTCCAGGCCGTCGATCGTCTTCTTGTATCGCTCCAATTCCCTCGGCGCCGAGCGCCAGTCCTCAAAGACGTCCCAGCCCTTCTTGACGGCGCCGACGAGCTGCAGCACCGCTGCCACGGCGCCTAGGACCTCGGCCATGGCAGGCCGACGGTGTTTTCTGCGTGATTGATTCGGATGCAGCGACGGGGGGGTTCCCACCGGACTTGATGCTAGGGGGTAGGGGGTGTTGGCGTCATATGTGTGTACTCCGTACAAGGTGCCGTTGCGAAAAGCGTGGAGAATATCTGGGCTCGCGGGAGGCTGCTCCTTTTGATACCCCAGGTGTCTTCCATCGTATCAAACTGGCCAGCGCCGCCACGAAAAGTTCTGCAGGCTGTCATCCAGTGCGGCTCAACCTCACCACCATCCATTGGACGCATGCCGCCCAGGGCAGCAGCCAGCCTCATTGCACTGCCACGTAGGTTGCAACCATTACAGGCTTGCGTTGTGCTCATTGGCTGTGGCTGGCCTGGTCAGCCAGCCAAGGGAGACCCCCACTACAACTGGCTTCATCACACTCGTCACTACAGCGGTCTGCCTTTGGCGCTGCCAAGGCCAACTTTGTGCACATTCGCCCTGGCTACGACTCTGTGACAGGAGCCTTTCCGCTCATCTTCGTCGTCGTCGTCGTCGTCGTCGTCGTCGTCAACGAACTCGGCGTCCACCTGGGTCGGCATCGACTTTGACGTTCAGAGCGGCGGGACCGTCCGTGACGTTTATTACTTAGTCTGAATAGTGCCCGGACTACGTTTACGGGCTTGGCCGTTAATGGTAACGCGGGTAGCAATCAAGAACTCGACTGTAACGTGCAGATGGCAAACTACCTGGCGGAGGAGTGATAAAGCAAACAAGGGCGACTGCAAAGGCAGTCCGGTCGGCAAGGCAGAAAAGACAGAGAAAAGCACAAGAAAAGGGGGTGGCACCTCGGGCGGCAGCCGAATGTCGGCCATTGGCTGCCGTCGGGGCCAGCCATGCAGGATTACGGCTGCGCCTACGTCCTGCCACCGCCACCTTCGGTCTCTCTGCCTCCCAGCCTGGTCGTCCATGGCCTCTACTGCACATTCCCTCTTCCTCCCCGCCCGTCTCGAGGAAGGAGTCCGAGAAAAGACAACGAAAGTCGGGCTGGCCAGCCCTTTTTCTTTTACTCGCCCCCTTTTTTTTCGTTTACGTACCTCTGTTAGATCTTTGCGACTGTTTCCTGCAGCCGGAGAAAGGCGGGACGCCGATGGGAGAGAGGGGTGTGTCAGAAAGCAGCAGAAGAAAGATGATGGCCGAGACGTGAATACGAAAAGAAGAAGAAGAACGAAAGGAATGCATGGCATGGCGGGGTGGACGTCCCTCTATGCCGCCATGTCCCCATAGGACCCCCGTGCTCGCAAAGACCACGCTTGATGTCCTTGCCAGACAATGACGCCTTGAACCGTCCACCCCTTCTCCTTCACCGGCTACCGCGAGACCTACGACCATCTCTCGTACTGGGGGTCACCGAGGTGGTGGTGCAATCTCTAGTAGAGGCACTCGTGATGATGGTTGTGATGCTCCAGGAGCCTGCTGACTGGCTGACCCTGTGCGGTCTTCCTCTCCACCCCGCGCCTCTTATATACCCCCCCTCCCTTACTTGCTACAAGTCCCCAAATCACCTCTATCTGAGCGTACCCGCGGCGCTGCACTCATTCACGTACTTTCGGCGGCACTTTGTCACCTTCCGGAAGCAGAAACGAGCGTCACACTGTCGTCACCAAGTCCCGGGCCACCAGGGGGCCCAGGCCTCGGGGCGCTCGAGATCCCCTCACCCGCCGGCGCCAGACATCGTATTCAAATCTCTCTCTTCCCGGACCTGCCCCAATCAGAGGGGATCGGGTAAAAATGGGCGTAAATAACACCTCTGCAGTGCGATGCAAAGGACCCAGCTACCCGTTCTCCCCCCGGTGGTGTGGCTGCTGGCTGCCGTTGCCGTCTGGGGCGTGCGACTCTCTGCATCTTGGCGCATCCCAGACACTTGGAGAGCCGTGACAAGAGCCGCAAGGACCAGCTCCAGCTGTTGGCGAGGCCAGGACAGGCCAAGGCTGGTTGGCAGCTACGATCCAAGGCAGTCCCGAGTCCCGCCACATTGCCGCACCCGCAAACCACCCTCTCACAGAACAGGGGCTCCGGAAAGGAGGGAGGGGTGCCATCCTGACGCCAGCGGACGCCTTCACATGGGAACCAGCACACCATCATACAAGAACGGGCCCTTTTCGTTTCGTTTCGTATTTCCTTGTTTTCCCACCTTCGGTATGAAAGGGCCGCGGCCGTGTGGTCCCTCCCCTCCCTCCCCGTTGCATACGGAGTATTTGGCTCTTTTGTCTTTTTCCACTTGAGCTCCCTGGCTAGAAGGGGAATCTTAAAACAGCGGCCGGCGTCTTTTAGGAGATTAAAAGGCACCGGGAGGAGGACGAGATAGCGGAGCTGCCGGAAGAAAGCTGGATCTACAGTGGACACCGCGCGCGGTGGCGCGCTCTCTCAGCGCCAAGCAGATCGCCGCTGGGGGGTCGTCGATGCGAAAAGCTTCATTCGCTCACCGCTCTCAGACCATGCGGCGAAGCTAAACTCAACAGGAAGGACGAAAGAGGAAGGGTGGAAAACAACCAAAAGGGCAAAACAATCCGACGGCGGTCAAAGCCACGGCAGCGGCGGCGGCGGCGGCGGCGATCGGGATCTGCGCTGCTGCAGCCTCGCTTCGGGGTCGCTTTGGTGATTTCTGCAGCGGCAGCTGTGGCCGAGACCAGTTGCGCTCATTGCGACTTCTGTTCTTCTTGCTTTCCTGTTTTCTCTCTCTGGCCACCGCCTTTCCCGTCTTGGCAGCTCCAGGACAGAGAGACCTGGCCGTGATTACCAAGCCCGGCCTCTTCGCTGAAGATTGCCGATCCCCGGCTCTCGCGCGCTGCACTGCGGCTGCAACCTTCCCAAAGAGCTCACAGTGCCCGAGACCATGGCGCAAGAAAGATCATCAGGGACAGAGGACGTACGGACGGCAGTCTGTTCAGCAACCTTGTGCCGCTGCCCGTCTCTGGTCTGGGACTCACAGCTCTGGTGCTGCGGTGCTGCAGTGCTGCGGTGCTTCTTTTCTTCCTTCTTCTTGCTTCTTCCTTTCATTCCTTTCCCGAGGCTGTCTTAACTGAATCTCACCAGTCCAAGCTTCCTCGTCTCCCAACACACCCAACGACGTCTTTATCTTCACGTACCTCTTGATCGTCTTGGCCTTGCACGCGGCTAAGCTTTAAGCATAAAGGAGGAACAGGAGGTGAACAAGAGAGCAAAGATAGCAAGAGGAGGCGACCATCAGACGAAAAAGGGCTGTACATCAAACGTGGTCTTTTGCCTCTTGCTCCCGCTTGTCCACCCCGTCCCGCTGTCCACGCTGTTGCCCATTTGTCGTTCGTCAGCGGCAGCGCCATAAGGCCCGTGTTAGTTCTCTTTGCCTTGCATTGTTCCTCTTTTGCTCTTCCCTTCTCCCAAATCGTCTCTCCCCCTCTCTCAGATGTTTGGCTTCCTGCTCTGCCTTCTCTCACACGTCTCGCTTGGCCCTCTCGACTTTCGTCTTTCTCATCCCTTGCATCGACCTCCTTGATTGTCTCTCTTTTTTCTCTTATTGGCAAGTGACAATGCAAGCCGCCACGGAGATGGGCCCAAGACTAGGGGGGGAGAGAAACGGAAAACAAAAATGCGACCCATCTCGGCAACATGTACCGTCTCGTCCCCCTTTACGCTCCCCTTTGAGCACCCGCTGTTGTGAGAATCAGGAAGGTGGGTAACAGAGAGAGGTAAAGGGGTGAAGCTCAGTTCTTTTGTTTCCTGTCCGGCAATCCCATCGTGAACCTGTAGTTCTAATCTGTGTCGCCTCATGATCTGCAGCATCTGTTGCCATACTAAGAAGGTCTCTCTCTCTTTCTCTCTCCACCCTCGTCCATGTCCGCTAATATGGGCGAGCCCGGGTCCACGACATGGGGGCACGGGACAGAATGCCCTCCGGAGGCAGAGCAAGGGTAGAGATGGAGGGGAGGGACTGTGGTTGGGCGCTGGTCTTTGTATATTCCAGCGGTATGTATATAAGTGGCCTCGTTGCCGCGTTCATTTCTGTCCATCATCACCAGCCCTCTTAGGACCAGCTTTATACCTTTTCTTATTGCTCTCTCCATCCTCTTCGTTTGCCCTCTTTCCTCGCTCGTCCAGCCTTTGCTCGCAGGACTCTCCTTCAAGAATAAAACAGCACCCACCCAAGCCCGCGCTGTGCCGTGTTTCTACACTCCCCGGCCTCGCAGACTTCTTGATCACGGCTAATTGTCTTGCCGCATTCCTCCCAACTTATCCTCGCCTCCTTGCCGGCTTCCTTTTTTGGGCCGCCTTCACCTTTTTTCCTCCTTTTTTTTCAACACTTATCTCCCTCCCCCTTTCTCCCCCTCGTCCCCCAAGATGCGGTTCTTTGCCACTGCCGTCGCGGCCCTCCTCGGCGCCGAGGCCGTGCTCGCGTCCCCCGTCGTCCTCACGCCGCGGCTGCCCCGAGGCGGCCGGAGCGGCCGGGGCCTCCGCCGCAGCCTGCCGAAGATTAACGTGGCCGGCCCGGACGTAAAGATTGCTGACGTCAGCGCCACGGCGACCACCGGCAGCGGCAGCAATGGCACCGCGTCCAGCCACGCGTCGTACTCGTCCAACTGGGCCGGCGCCGTGCTCATTGGCTCGGGCTACGAGTCCGTCACGGGCACCTTTACCGTGCCCACGCCGCGCGTGCCCTCGAGCGGCGGGTCGTCGTCGACGACGTACTCGGCGTCCGCCTGGGTCGGCATCGACGGCGACACGTGCACGACGGCCATCCTGCAGACGGGCATCGACTTCAACGTCGGCAGAGGCGGATCGTCCGTGACGTTTGACGCCTGGTACGAGTGGTTCCCGGACTACGCCTACACGTTCACGGGCTTTGCCGTCAACGCCGGCAACGTCATCCGGCTGACGGCGACGGCGTCGGCAGACGGCAGCGCCGGCAGCGTGCTGATCGAGAACCTGTCGACCGGCGGCAGCGTGACGCACAGCTTCTCGGGCGAGAGCAGCGTGCTGTGCGAGACCAACGCCGAGTGGATCGTCGAGGACTTTGAGGAGGGCAGCAGCCTCGTGCCGTTTGCCAACTTTGGCACCGTCACCTTCACGGACGCGAGCGTCACCACCACCGACGGCACCAAGCTCGGCGTGACCGGCGCCACCATCATCGACCTGCGGCAGAGCAACCAGGTGCTGACGTCGTGCTCCACGCCGGGCGCGAACAGTGTCTCGTGCTCGTACGTTTAGGAGGACGTCGGGTGGTGGCATGGTGGGACAGAGGACGATGGACCGTGGGGGTGGGACGTGGAGGGTGAGGGAGATCTCTGGATGAATGGCATGTCAGCTGTCGCGGCCATTCAGAACGAGAAGGGGGGCGACTGCTTGAGCTGCCTGGACGGGGGATGAGCTGCTGCATGCTGTCGAGGACGGCCGTTGTGTTTTCTTTACCTTCTTTTCCTTCTTTTCCTTCTTTTCCCTTGTTATTCTTTCCCCATTTTCAAACTGTTTCATCTGCATTCTGCCCATCTCTCCCCTTTCATTTCTCTCCTCGTTGCTATGTCACGCTGGATGTATGGCCACTTCGGTCGAGGACGGGACGCCTCCTCGCTCTACAAAGCTCTGGTCCCCTTCATAACAAACTGTTGCATCACGTTCTTCTCCAGTGCCTTTTGCTTTGCTCTTGTTGTCTGGCTGTTCTGCATGTTTCTGCCCTGTGGTCTGGACACTTGGAGAGCTATGCAAGAGCCGCAAGGACCAGCTGTCATCGAGACGTGTCGCCGGAGCCATGGACACGGCCCTGGTGTCTCGTACCACCCCCTTGTAAGAGCATACACAAATACAGGGCTCTGTACTTTGTGGTCGCACGACGCGGTCGCTGTCAGCATATCTAGCAGTGTCCTCGTCACGACCGCCAACAGCAAGAGGCTGCCAGCTGAAGACACGGCGACCACTTGCCCATTCTTGATGCAAATACAGCAGACATATTCCAACAGTGGCACGAAGCACCGCAAAATGTCCATGCAGTGTGGGTTGGAGACCAGTTGGTGGGTTTTGATTGTCGTCTCCTTGTATGTTGACGTCGTGGAGAAGAGAGCCAAAGACACAACGGCAGGACCGTAGTCTACAGGCGGGTCGGCCCCACAACAGTCCAGGAGCTGCACGTGACCCCCTCCAACCTGTTCTGTGCTGTTTGACGGTCGCTGAAGCTCTGGAACTGGCAACGCCGCCGGAGCATGCGTCCCACGCAGCGCTACAGCTCTGCATTCCGTAGCGAGGGTGGCCGGCCGAAGGAAGATATCAATTTCACACAGAAACACGGGAGACTGAGCTGCCGAGACTGGGGAGGCAGCACATGTCACTCTCTAGCAGACTGCACCCAAGCATGCAAATGGACAGCAACAAACAGCCCCTGACACATCTGGAAATGCCGAAACACCGCTGGCACGCATGCACTCCGTCTACCCCCCTGCTGCGAACGGCGCTGTCCTCTTGGGGCGCCCGTGGCGGGGAGGCGACCGGAACGGCCTGTTAGGACGGTACCTGCTCCAGCCACGGGATCGGCCGCCAGTGCTTGGGGCTAGCGACCAGGTCTCGCCGCCAAAACGCCACCCACGCCAATGTACCTTTTCCGACGCATAATCCCCCCTTCCTCAAAGTCCACAGCGCTAGCCCCGTTTGGTCTGTGTTGTGCCGGTGGAGCACCCCGTCCCGCCGCCGCCTACCAAACTCGCGAAATCCGCTGTGTCTCGTCCAACGCCTCATCTTCCTTTCATTTGAACGTCCTGTCACGACGGTCCCCGCCAGCCAGCCAGCCATCCGCGCCCACGCCGCCCACACCGCCCGCCACAGCACGCCGCATCCCGTGTCGCCCGGACGGCAGCACATCGCCCGCAACGACAGACTAGCATCCTGCGTGTCATTGTGATTGTGCTCTGTGGCTCTTTGCCGCCTCGTCTCTCCACCTCGCCTCCCCCTCGCCCCCCCCCTTTGCAGAGCAGGACAGCATCCGGCGCGAGCTTCGGCAAAGCATCCTTCCACGAAATCCGAACGGCCCCACGACGACGGCCACGACAACGACGGTTGCACGGACCCCAGACACTCCCGGCGTCATCCGATTGACACACAGGACCCTCCCCGGGCACCACAACCTCGACGACCGACGACCTTGGGCGTCGCAGGCCCTCGACCGCCCGTACAAAGATGCTGCGGCCCCTCCTTCCGCTCGCATTGTCGATTTGATCCGGAAAGGCAGGGACTGCACGGCCGGAGCCGCCGACTCGCGTTCTGTCCCGGCCATCTAGAGCTGCCGCCCCTCTCGTCGACACCACCGCCGCCGCCGCCGCCGCTTCCGCCGTCAGTCTCTGTTCCCCGGCCATCGACACTCCAACCCGGCCTTGGCCACCATGGCAATGCCGGGCGGCCGCGAGATGGGCCGGGCCGAGCGGTTCGAGGATGAGAAGCGCCGCATCATTGACAGCTGCTTCAGCAAAAAGGACGACGATGGGTCAGGTTCGTCTCTCCCCCCCCCTCATCTTCGTGCCCAACTCTGTGCCGCCCACTAACTGTCCAGTCATCGAAACGTACATTACCCACATCCGCATCCTCGAGTTCTCCTCCCACCCGACATCCCCCCCTCCACCCCAAGCCCGCACCCCCCAGTCCGAGAAGAACCGCGTCATCATCGTCGCCGTCCGCAAGTCTGGCCGCGTCCGCGTCCACAAGTCCAAGGAGAACCCCAACGGCACCTTCTCCATCGGCAAGACCTGGGACCTGAACGACCTGTCCGCCGTCGAGTCCTACACCGCGCCCGACATCAGTGCCGACTTCCGCCAGTGGGCCGGCCACGTCGGCTTCCTCATCACCCTCGGCAAGCCCTACTACTGGCAAGCACAGACCGACAAGGAGAAGAAGTTCTTCATTGCCAGCCTGCTCAAGATCTACGGCAAGTACTCGGGCGGCAAGACGCCCTTGCTCTCCGGCTTCGACCAACATGAGCTCGACCAGATCCAGGGCGGCGCCCAGCGCCGCGGCGCCCCTCCTCCCCAGCAACCGCAGCAGCCAAAGCCGCAACCGCAACCGCAGCCACAGCTCGCACCACCACCGACACAGGTCCAACCACAGGCCCAACCACAGGCCCAGGCACAGGCACACCCTTTCGCAAGACCACAAGCCCAACCCCAGCAGCCGCCACCGCAACCGACCCCCCCGCCCCCGCTCTCCGCACGCGAGCCCGTGTCCGCCGCATCGTCCGTGGGAAACTACGGCTCCATGGGCTCCGCCGACTTCCGCAACCAGCGCAGCGCCATTCTTGCCAACGGCGCGGCGTCTCCGGCCACGAGCATCGACTCGAGCCGCTCCGCTACCCAGGCTGCCTTGCGGCGCCTGGCCGGTAGCAACAAGAGCCAGGAGTCCGTCGCAGCCTCCATGACTGCCCGCAGCGACGATGGCAGCAACAGCATCCCGCCTCGGTCCCGCAACGGACCCATCAACGGCGCCACCGCCGCAGGAGGCTACGGCGGCCTGGCCGAGAGCCCAGCGATAGCAGCGGGCAGCAAACCACCCCCAGAGCGCAAACGCCCGCCAATGGACCCCTCACGGCCGCAGGGCCTCGCCGACGATGGCCTCGTGCCCGCGCCGCTGATGAGCTCGACGCGCTCGCGCGACGGCGCCAGCAGCAGCGCAGGCAGCAGCGTTGTGCCACCGCCGCGCAGCTCCAACCGCTCCTCGCCGTTCCAGGACACCAGCACCGCCCCCCGCACGTCCGCCATGGTCCCGCCGCCATTACGAAGCCCTACGAACGGCTCCTACCCTGGTTCTGCCTCGACAACCACCACTTCTACACCTCAACCGCCCACGCAGGCACTCCCCCAACCACCCCAATCGGCCGGCCCAGTCGGGACAGCAGCATCAACAGCAGCAGCAGCAGCAGCAGCAGCAGCAACAACAATAACAGCAGCAGCAACAACACCAACGACACTGCTGAAGAATGCATCCTCCACACCATCGCCACCGTCAATACCTGCCGAGTCCGACGAGAATCGCCCCGGCCTGGGCCCCATGATCAAGAAAAAGTCAAAGGGCGACATTGCCAATGCGTTCTGGAAGGCGGCGACCGCCGCAAACGCATTCAAGCCACGCCCCGGCGGCGCAGGCGACCGTCTGCGCCAGGCTCAGAGCAAGTCCACAGACGGCCCCGACGGCATCACAGGCGTCGTTCCTGCGCCACCCCGGCCTGTTTCGGTCGAAAAGCCCAAGGCTGCCGCGGTTGCCGAGGAGCCTCCCATGACGCCACCACGGTCTTCTGTCCGGTCAATCCCCGAAGTCAAGGTCATCGTGCCCAACTCCAGCCGGCCGTCAAGCTTGCAGTCGCTGAACCCCGAAGTCCCGGCAGCAGCCAAGCCGGCCGAGCCCGTGGGGCCCTCGTCGCGCAAGTCCATGATTGCCGGCAACGACGCCAAGTACCTCGCAGACCTGGGCGTGGATCCCACCATCCTCGACAAGCGCAGCGCCGAGTTTGGCAAGTGGCTCGACTACTTTGGCTGGGTGCCCGGCGACAGCATGCGCTCGGTCAACATGGACGACCTGAAGATCGACCTCGACCGCGAACTCAACCGCGCCCAGGCCGGCGGCTGGCTGTCCCGCTTCCAAGAGGAAGACGACCGAGTCGAGGCCATCAAGAAGGGCATCGACGTCGCCGTCGATGAGTGCGAGGAGCTGGACAACCTACTGACCCTCTACAGTGTCGAGTTATCTGTACGTCTGCCCTCTTGAGCCACTCAGGGCATTTCTTTTAGCCTTGATTTTTTCCTTTTGTCTCTCCTTTTCTAACCCAATGTTTACAGACCCTCTCCGACGACATTGCGTACATCGAGGCCCAGGGCCAAGGTCTGCAAGTTCAGGCCGCCAACCAGAAGCTGCTCATGAAGGAGCTCGAGTCGCTGCTCGACATCTGCTCCATCACCTCCAACGACTTGGAAGCATTGCGAAGCGCACCTTTGGAGTCGACGGCCGGCATCGAGGAAATTGAGGCCGCTCTGGTGACGCTGTTCAAGGCAATGTCCAAGATCAACCCCAACATGGGCAGCGCCGACAGCGCCCTGGCCCAGCTCGAAGATGCGGCCGGCGAGCAGACCGCGCTCAGTACGGACTTTGGCCAGATGCGCATCGTGCGCGAGAAGAAGGAGATGTACACGACCGAGAGCGACGCATTCATGCGCCGCCTCGTCATCTTCATGGCGTCCGAGTTTGACGAGGCCTTTGCGCTCACCCGCAAGGCTATGGGCAGCGCCTTGGCGAAAAAGGTTGACCCCCGCAACCACGACGTCGGCCGCGACCTGCTGTGGAAGTACAGCCCGCTCGTTCTGTATGCACGCGAGGTCGACCTGCCCAACTGGAACCGCATCATACAAATCTACGAGGACAAGGGCCACCCGATCTACAAGACGGAGTTCCGCGACCTGCTGTCCGTCTGGAAGAAAAACGCCCGCAAGCCCTCGGGCGACGATGCCGAGATTCTCTTCACATCCCTGCAGGAGAAGAAGGAGGAGGGGATTGCCACCACCGCCCGCAAGCTGACGGTGAAGCGCAGCCAGACGCTGGCGCGCTCGCTGCGCTCTCCCCTGGGCGACAGCAGTGGCGGTAGCGGCGGCGGCGGCGGCGGCGCCAGCGGTGGCGGCAGCAATGGCAACGCCGGCGGCCACGGCGCCGGCAGGAACCTCGACAAGGCCAACGACAGCCGCAGCCACCCGTACGAGATCTTTGCCAACGTGCTCGACGAGCTGCTGCCGCTCGTGCAGATGGAGCAGAATTTTGTGATTGACATGTTCCACGCGACGACGCTGCGGCAGGCCGACTTTGCCGACGAGGTCGCGGCGTGCCGCCCGGCGGATCGCCGCGGCGTCAGCGACCTGCGACGGCACCGGCCCATGGAGCCGGACCGGGAGCTGGCGCGGCACGTCACGCGCGCGATGGAGGCCATCTTTTCGTTCCTGGAGCAGGACCTGCAGAACCTGATCGACTGGGTGCTGTCGATGGAGGCGCTGCAGGGCATCGGCGTGATGGCGACGCTGGAGCGGCGCATGGCGGAGGTGGCGCAGTCGAACCAGGAGTTTGTCAACAACATGCTGCAGAAGCTGCAGGGCACGCTGGAGGGCCGGTTCCGCAAGTTTGTGGACGAGCAGATCCGCGCGATCGAGGAGACCAAGGTCAAGATCAAGAAGCGCAAGGGCGTCATCGGCTTCATGCGCGTCTTCCCGCAGTTCAGCGCCGCCGTCGAGAACATGCTGGCGGACGTGGACCCGGGCATGGGCGTGCGCCGCACCGTGGACGGCGAGTACGACCGCATCCTGCGCACCATGTTCGACTCGCTCAAGGTGATTGCGCGCGAGAACCCGACGATGACGGTGGCCGCCGCGGGCTCGGCCGACCCCGAGGACAAGGAGGCGCTCAACTTCCACATCCTGCTCATCGAGAACATGAACCACTACCTCGAGGACGTCGACAACCCGCACGGCGTGCGCGTGCTCGACGACTGGAAGGCGGCCGCCGCCGCCGAGCTCGCCGAGCACATGGGCCTCTACCTCAACGCCGTCATGCGGCGCCCGCTCGGCCGCCTGCTCGAGCACCTCGAGAACGTCGAGGCGCAGCTGGCCACCGGCAAGGCGGCGGCGGCGGTCGCGGCGCAGCCCAGCAACTCCAAGGCCACCTTCAACAAGGTGCTGGGCAGCTACGACGCGCGCGAGGTGCGCAAGGGCATCGAGACGCTGCGCAAGCGCGTCGAGAAGCACTTTAGCGGCGGCGGCAGCGGCGGCAGCGGCGGCGACGACGAGCAGCAGCTGGCGTCGTCGTCGCACCTCGTGGCCTACGTGGTGCGCGAGTGCGAGGCCTTTTACACGGACGTGGAGAACCGCATCGGCAGCATCACGACCAACGTGTACGGCGGCGACGTGCTGTACGAGTGGCCGCGGGCAGAGGTGAAGCAGGCGTTTGCGGCGCGATAAGGGGTGGAGCGGTGCGCGGTAGTTGGTTGGGCGTGGGGTGGGAGATGGCAGGGGCAGGAGGAGACCTCACGACGGCTGACGCTGAATGCGAGACCAGAGTGCTGGATGGGATGGGATGTATTGCTTTGTGTTTGGGAACACTGTGTGCGTAGTCTTTCATATTTACCATTTACCATTTTTGTCGTTTTACGTGGTTTCTTATTTATGTTTTGTTCCCAAAATGGCCCCTTTTGTTTTTCCCATCTTCCCCCATGTATGTTATCCTCCTCATGTTTTCATTTTTCCTCGTTCCCTTTTTTTCCTGTCCATATTTTTTGGGGGCACTGCTTCACTTCGGTCCGCCCGTCATACAGAGCGCGGCGACGAGACACATAAGAGACACAAGAGACACATTTCCCATCCTATGATCCAACCAGGAGAATCGTTGCCGCTTGTTTCCTGTAGTTTGACTGAAAGACTATGATTACAGGGTTGAAGTGAAGAAGCCAAATTAATACAGTAAAATAACAAAAAGGATGTACAAAAGAGATTTATGTGCGAGATATAAACAGAAGATGAGTAGACAGGGGTAGCCAATGTAAGTGAAAGCAGACTGTAGAGCAAGTCGAGAGCTTTGCCTTCGTGAGGCGGAAGCCGACGTCACTCCTGGGCAGCTCCCACACGCAGCTGCGTGCTAGTGTTCCGGTTGCCTGCTCCCGGGACTTGCGTCTGAAAGGGGTTGGGCACCGTGCTGCTCTGCCCCCAAGCTGTGTTCGAGAGTATTTTCCTCGTCCTTGGTTTGGGTGCCGGGGTGCACGCCCTTGGAAAAGTGATTTTCGTCAACACGAGAACGCTTTTCTCGAACAACAGGCTTGCGGAGGAGCAGACTCCACAAGTAGGGCGACAACGCGACTTCGTGGGAGTCGTCCTTGAGGATCCAGACATTGCCCAGGAATGTGGTGAGCAGCACAGACACCCACATAAAGGGAATGATGGCAATGAAGGCCCACATGATGGCGTCTTGGACGACTTTGGTGTCGCTGGACGCTCCGCCCTTGTTGTTGAAGACGGTGGACATGAGCGTCAGCGTCACAGTTCCGCCAAAGGGAATGGCAAAGGCCACAATGCAGCTGATGGCGGCTGTGGCCGCGGGGAAGTAGGCCAGGCCGTGCAACGAGCCAGGGTTCATGCGGATACCAACACCGTGTCCGGAGAGAGCCATCATGCCGTACACGAGGTTGGTATGCCTGACATGCACTGCGTAAGCCAGAACAGTGACGCCGACAGCAGATGTGATGCCACCCAAAAGAAGAGGACCAAGGGTCTGGCGTGGCCACACATTCGACGCAAACATGGCGGAATAGGCACCAACTAAGAAGAGGGGGTCGGTCAGAGGGAGGCTGGGGAAGATATGACGTGGGACTGGATAGAGCACGAGGCACAACAGAGAAGAAAAAGAAGACTTACCTCCGAGGCCAGGAAGGAAATACAGCAGGGAGATGCCGGCCTTGCTAGAGCTGTTCCCTTCGACAAGGGCAAAATAGAGGTCCATGAAATAGAGATTGGCAAACATCGTTGTGCCGACGCTGAAGTTGATCCAAAACAAAAGGCCAATGTCGCGCTGGCTTAGCAGGTCCCACGGCATCATCGGGCGCTGCGTGGGGAAGACACGCGCCATGGCGTTGCCAGGTGCCATGAGATATTCGTAGATGATCCAGGCGACTGTGAGAACAAGGCCCACAACAAGCGGAGCCAGGACGTGAGCCGTGTTCCACCCAAAGATGCCGCCGCCCCAGGTCAGGGCGAGAATGATGAGGCCCAGACCCCACAGGAAGAGCAGTTGGCCGCCGAAATCGAGAGTGCCAATGCGCGCGAGGAAGCGGCCGTGGTGCGTCGAGACGTCGCGGCGCTGGAGTTCGGGGAGCGGCTGGGGTCCGAGCAGGTCGTTGCGGAGAAGGATGACGACCATGACGATGGCGACGACGGCGACGGGCATGTTGATGGCAAAGCACCAGCGCCAGTTGGCCTCTGTCAGGTAGCCGCCAATGACCGGGCCAATGCTGAAGCTGAAGGCAGAAATCAGGGCAAAGAGCGTCCAGTGCACGGCATACTCCTTGAGGGAAACGCGGTCTGCCAGGATGGTGCGCACGCAGATGTTGATGCCGCTGGCTCCGACGCCCTGGAGCGCACGGCCGAGGAGGAGAACGCCAAAGGCGTGGGTGGGCGCGCCGGTGCAGATGGCCGAGCCGACGAGCATGACAACGAGCGTGGCATGGATGGTGGCGTGGCGGCCAAAGATGTCGGCACACTGGCTCCAGAAGGGGAGGAACGCGGCGGACGTGAGGTTGAAGGCAGAAATAATCCAGTTGAGCTGGGAGACTTGGTCTGGAGGTGGCCGTTAGAATCAAAGGCACAAGCCGTGCGGCCGTGCGGCCGTGCAGCCGTGCGGCCTGGCGGCCGTGTGGCGATCGGACGAGAAGGGAGGACTGCCGCTTACTGAAATCGACCGCAATGTAGGGCAGGGCCGAGGCCACAATGGTCGTGTCCAGGCCCTGCAGCGTAAAGGGCATCATGAGGCCGATGATGACCTTGAAGCGGTAGATGTTGCGGCGCTTCTTCTCCGCCTTCTGCTCGGGCGTGGGCTTGGCCGTGGCCTTTTCCTTTTCCTTTTCCTTTTCCTTTTCCCTTTTCTGCGTCGAGCCCTGTTTGGGTCGCTGCCCGCCCCCCCTCTGCTCGTGGACGACGTGAGCGGCCGTGCCTGGCTCGAGCGGCTCAGAGGACGGATCACGGACGAGCAGCTCGACGTCCGCGACGCCATCTCGGCTCGCGGGTAGCCCAGAGGCGTGTTCGGCTTGTCTCTGCTGCTCTTCGGCCTCGTCCTCGAGACGCTCGCGCTTCTCTGCGCGCTTCTTCTTGATGTACTTGTAAGCCAGATACATGATGGCGAGAACGGGGATGGGAGGAGGGAAAGGAAGAAAGTGGAAGGGAAAGGTGGGAAAGTCTGGAAAGAAGGGATAGAAGAAAAGGAAGATAGAGAGAAAAGAAGGACGGGATGAGAAAAGGGACCGACAGAAGAGGTTGCAGATGGACGACGGTGTCGGGGTATTTATTCTCACAAGGCTAAGACGGCCACGCTAGAAGGGCGAGAGAAGAAGTAAAGAAGCAAAGAAGCAGAAGTATCGAGGCGGTCAAAGTCAGACGACGGGGCAGCAGCATGGAAACGCACGATTCCCGAAAGGGGGGGCGGCGTGCGAGAACAGCCAGGGCGCAGCACTGCGCCTGCCTTACGAGCTCTGGCAAGGACGTCGTCCTGTGGAGGTGCTTTGTGTGGGGGTGCCCTAGAGGAAGGACCGATCGACCACCAAAACCCAAACAGGGATGGCATCGCGAAAACCAACTGTAGTAATTTGGACGGTGGAGGAAGGAGCACCAAAGGCAGGGAAGGCAGGGGCGGGCCTGGAGAAGAGGTGGCAATACGTCATAAGCTCTACAACCTACCTACGCGTGTGCTTCCCTCTTTGTCTCTGCTGTGTCTTGGCTGAACTGACCCGCGGCAAGAGCGACGCACCGGGGAACCAACAACGTGAATCTTTAACAAACGGAAGGAGCGACAAAGGAAGGGGGGACGCCGTTGCAAGGCGGCCGATACCAACCCGAGAGCGAGAGTGGGGGAAGGCGCGATCGAAACGAGGTGCAGGACGGTGTGTAAGAGAGAGATACACACGACGTCTGGCCGGTGCAACATCACTCCGCGCAGCGCTCCTCGGAATTCACGAGTTCGTTGCTCGTCCACCAGACGCACTTTGACGTCTTCTTTGTCTGGGTTATTGTGGTGACTGTGCATTCCAACGGAGGGCTTGTTGGGGGGGGACAAGGAGCACGGTTGAAACAGACCGTAGAGAGAGGAACGCCCCGAGGCAGAGGCGTCCTCCGTATGCAACATTGCGAGAAAAAAGAAGAAAAAAGAAAAAAAAGAACAAGAAAAACTGTCTTATGTTGCTGCTTTTGGTAAGGCTGAGAGCCGCAGCCAACGTCACGCCCATCCAATACAACGCTACTCCGTAATACGGCGCAATGCTGAACGACCCACACTGGGGCTGCTGGGCGCTAGTCCTCTTCAGGATCGAGAATGCGAGTTTCGAACCCTGGGCCAAGACGGCGGCGAAAACAGAAACCTTAAACGTACATCAAAACGACGCGTCAAAACTACGGAGAGAAATGGGGAGGCGTTCCCGCTCGAACGAGCCCGCGAGGAGCAGTGTATGGCACAGGCGGCTTGGCGAGAGCCTTCCCCTTTTCGGGGGCTGGATTGCGATTTCTTTGTTCTTCGAGGCGTTGCGGCTTCCAGTGAACGAATCGCCGGTGTGATCCCTCGCGTCGTTTTCGTTCTCGTTTTCGGGCCCATAAGCATACAAAGCGTCAGTCAGACGCGCAGGCCGGACCTCCCGACAAAGTATGCAGCAGCTGCAATGCGAACCCTCCCGGTTTGTTCAATGGTGGGAGACGCTGAGATAGAGAGACGGAGAAAGAGAAAGAGAAAGAGAAATGAGAGAAGCTTTCAAACAATGGGGGTCAAGTCCACAGCCCATTCGCGGTGTCGCCGTCCACAAGGTGGTGCTCTGCAACAAAGGGATGCGCCAACGGATGTATTTCGTCATAAAAGCACGACTTCATTCCCTCTTGGTCTTGGCTTGACTTTGAAAACAGCTCCTCGCACGTTCCCAGCAACACCACGTCCTACCTGTCGCCCTCCCACGCACTCGGCTGTCCCGGGCATCCCCCTTTACCGGCCACCAAGAACCCAACCGCCGTCCCCCACTAGGCCTTCTTGGACAAGATGAAGATCTCGCCCTCGGCGGCGTTGTCGCTGCCGACAAAGAGGCCGCGGCCCGCCGGGTCCCAGGCCGCGGCCGACAGGCGGATGCAGTTGCTCTGGGTCAGGCCGTTGGCCGTGCACGAGCCCGGGTTGGACGCCGCCCAGATGTCGCTGTAGCCCTTCATGCTGTCGGCGGGCGCCACGGGGTCGTACTGGCCGCTGGCGAGCTTGGTAAAGGGGATCTCGACGACCTTGAAGCCCGTCGCCGGCTGGCGGTCCCACGAGCCGTGGAAGGTGACGTACATGTTCTTGGCGTCGGCGTCAAACGTGTTCCAGATCGGCGCGCTGTGGGCCTGGAAGCTGAGCCGCGGCGCCTGTGCCTTGGTGTTGCAGGTCTCGTCGCTGTAGCTGGTGTTGGGCGCCAGCACAAAGTGGCTGCCCGTCTTGAGCGCCTTGTTGTCCGAGAAGGACGACGCGTCCCAGACGGTGAAGCACTGTGGGTAGCCGTACCAGACGTTCCGCGCCTTGAGAGGATCGCCGACTGGGTGGGGGGGGGCGGGGGGAGCACCTGTCAGCAAAAGACGGGGGTGGGAGGGGGGGGGGGGGGATTAGTTGATCGGACACCTACGGTAGTTGAGCTTCTCGGCCGGGTTGTCTTTGTGAATGTCCGTTCTCCGGCCGCTGGCGGTGCGGGTAAAGTCGTCGCCGCTGTTCTCGACGCCCCAGATGTGGCCGTTGGGGTCGGCGGTGAAGCCGATCTCGTTGCGCAGCCCGTAGCCCAGGACCTCGCCGTCGGTCTTGTAGTTGAATCCGGCGGCCGGCGCCTTGCTCATGTCAAAGATCTTGACGATGGCGCGCCCCGTGGCCTTGTCGGCGGCCGCCGTGTCGAAGTTGGCGTTGCTGCCCACCTGCAGCAGCACCAGGTTCGGGTTCGCCTTGACCACCAGCAGGTTGCGCGTCGAGTGGATGCCCGAGTCCATGCCGCCAATGGCCGTCTTCTGGTTCGCCACCTTCATCGTCGCCGCGTCGTACGTCCACGAGAACGCGGCGCGCTCCGAGCTCGCGTACAGCGTCGTGCCGTCGGGCGTCAGCGCCAGCCCGTGGTTGAGCGCCACGTTGCTGATCAGCATGCTCGTGCTGTTGATGCAGCCGTTGTCGCCAAACGTGTGCACCGAGATGCCCTTGCCGGCCTCCGACACCAGCATGTGGCCCTGGGGGTCCCACACGATGGTGCGCACCTGGCGCAGGCCGCCGGCGATCTTGACCACCTTCCAGCCATCGGCGAGGGTCATGGCCGGGAAGCGCGCCGCCGACACGCCGCTGCAGGTCGAGGGGATGGGCAGCTGGCGGACCTCGGCACCAGCCAACCCGGCGAGGGAGGCGCCGGCCACAGAGGCCGCAAACTGCGAGAGACGCATTTTACTTGTGTTACTGAGAAGAACCGAAGCTAGAGCGAGGTCGGCTTCCTTGGGAGTCGGGGAGAATGGGGAGTGGTCGTGATGCGGTGGCAGGAGAATCAAGCAGGCAGCATCGAACTCAACATCATCAGGGAAAGAGACAGAAAGAAGAGAAGGGGTAAGGGGGGAAGAAAAAGGGAAGATCAAGTTCTACCCCCAAGCTCGGTGCTTCCCTTTTACATTCAGCAACACAAGCCCACACGCCGGGGGACAAGAAGGCGGGGAGGGCAAGTCAACCCACGTCTCCGTCACCTCCAGACATGCGTCTCTTCTAGTGTGCACAGATGATAACGTTGAAAGGAGGGGGCACTTCCCGCTTTTGATTAATAGTGTCGACTCTCTACACGAACACGGAACCTTGGAATAGAGAGCGGAAGAGACGTCCCGCATCTTGCCTGGGGAGGAAGAATTAGGGAAGAAGGGGGAGACAATCGTCAACTTCTTCAAGATTTCTCAGTCTCCTTTGCTTCAAATGGCTTGGAGCAAGAAGTTGAATCTGTCAATACATGGAGGCTATAGCAGAGAGAAGCCGCGCCGTTGAAATGAAAAGAACATACGATGCATGGACAAGAAGACAGTTGAGAGGACCACTGACGGAAGAAAGAGGCAGAGGTGTCGAGCGTTGCTTGGGGAAGGATAAATCTGGCCCGGCTCACAACCACGAACCTCCACTGCTCGACTCTCGCTTCCAAGACATCTTCACGACAGCCTGTGCTCTCCAAGTATAAGCGTCCCCTTGTATCTGCGATTTCCTCTTTGGCCATTTATCCCTTCCCCACCCCCGGGAAATTCAGATAGCCTTGTCTTCGGGTCGGCAAAACTACCTGCGCGGAGTTCCTGGGACTTGGCGTAGAATACTCGGAGGCTACGAGAAGCAGAGCCAGGGCCTTTAAAAAGTTTCCCTATTCTTGGCCTGCACTCTCAGTCCCCGTTCTTATTACCAGAAGCCTCCCGTTGTGACCGGTAGAAGGCTGATTATTCCGGCTTGGGAGGGGAAATAGGCTCTGGTAGACGAGGGGGGGGTTATGGGTATCCGAGGTGTGCCTGTCAACCCCGAGGCTAGAAGAGGCAGGCCAGAAAGAAAATATGAGAATGGCAGAAGCACATGGGGGCTTCTTCGACAGCAAGAACCGCGCCCTTTTGTGTTTTTCGAGTGTCTGTCTCATCTTGTGCAGCCCCCTTGAGGAAAGCCATATCTCCCCCACTTACTCGATGCTGGCAAACTCGATGGATGTCGCAACACTCCCCTCCCCCCTGTCGATGCTCCCGGAAGAAGACGGCCGTTCATAGACAGAGGCTATTTGCGCCCTCGGCTTCGCTCAAGTATCGCACGTCTGCCTTTCATCCCAGTCGCTATGCACGTAGTCTAATCTATCCTTCTAATCAATCCTCATTCATCTTCATAGCCGGCGGCCTCGTCCCTCTCTGCACCCATGGCTTGCTGCACCAGAAGGTGTCTATCCCTATTTTCCCGTAACGTTGTGCTGTCTCATTGTGTTTGCACCAAACTAGATGTGAATAGTAGAGAGGGAAAGCAGGGCATAGACATATCCTCAGGCCCTGCCGCACAAACCACATTTAGGGAAGATCCTAACATACAGTCGCCACGAGCACTAGACCTGCGCTACTCTGTCACGGGTTTCTCGTCTACAGTTGACAATAACCTGATGGAATAGAAAAGTTGGCTTCATAAAATTCCTTCTAGCCGCACAACTTTTCATAATTGATTTATTTCCCAAGATTAGTTACGCGTAAATAAAATAGAATGAAATAATCTTGGAAAGCGTACATGTCATCTATCATTTCTCTTCATTTTTTAAAATTCGTGCTTCTTATATAAAAGAGGAAGAAGAAGAAGAATCACGACTTGGAAGACTGATACCAGGACAAACAAAACCAACACATTGTCCATGACCCATGCTACAGTAGCACGTGCGACTCGATGGGACCCGCATTTCCATCTGGCACCTCACCAAAACACGGGCAAAACACGGCGAAACACGAGCAAATATTAGTCATCCGAGCAGGCAATTTCGCCCCGAACGGCGGCGGCGGCGAAAGTCCTACAACGCACGTCAGAGGTGCAGCACCTCCAACGCCCGCCGACGCGCAGCCGCCACGAGCACTGGCAGAGACGTCTTGCGACACCACCTTTCGGCCGGGAACGTTGGAATCTCTCTTCCCATCCTGACCTATTGTTGGCAGCGGCCTAGCCAAAGCCGAGCTTGCTACGAACCCCGCAAGTGACAGCACGACCGACAAAGCACCTCATCGCCACATCTCTCTTTCTCGCCCACCCCTCCATCCCTCTCCAGCCTGGCCTCGCCCAAAAATATGCGGGTTCTTCCACGGACCCCGACAACAGAGACGTTTGCCGGGAGCAACAGCCGCAGGAGCGAAAGCAGGAACAGAGGCAGCGGTCGTGGCGAGGGGACTGTCTGAATCGGAGCCAGCATCCCGCAAAGGCCAGTTTTGTGGGGGGCAAGAGACAGCAGCAGCAGCAGCAGCAGCAGCAGCAACAGCAACAGCACCCACATACAGAAGAAGGACAAGAGGAGCTGGGCGGCAACGGAAACGACGAGATACAGGAGCACCAGAGCAGGGACAAGATGCCGGGACTACCATGTAAGTGGTCGAAAGGAGGGGGGATTTGGGGGGGGGGGGGGGGGGGGGGGGGTTCTTCTTTTTTTCCTTCTTCTTTTCCTTTTGGGTTGTTGCTAACGGGGTAACCCCTCCTCTCCTCCAGCCTCCGTCGACCTCGACGAGTGCATCTCCCGCCTCTACAAGCGCGAGCTGCTGGCCGAGTCCGTCATCGAGGCCATCTGCGCCAAGACCAAGGAGCTGCTGATGCGCGAGAGCAACGTCGTGCACGTGCGCGCGCCGGTCACCGTGGTGGGCGACATCCACGGCCAGTTCTACGACCTCATTGAGATCTTCCGCATCGGCGGCTCGTGCCCGGACACCAACTACCTGTTCCTGGGCGACTACGTCGACCGCGGCATGTTCAGCGTCGAGACCATCTCGCTGCTCGTGTGCCTCAAGCTGCGGTACCCGAACCGCGTGCACCTGATCCGCGGCAACCACGAGTCGCGCGGCGTCACCCAGTCCTACGGCTTCTACACGGAGTGCGCGCGCAAGTACGGAAACGCCAGCGTGTGGCACCACTTCACCGACATGTTTGACTTTCTGACGCTCAGCGTCGTCATCAACGACCAGATCTTCTGCGTGCACGGCGGCCTGTCGCCCTCCATCCACTCCATCGACCAGATCAAGATCATCGACCGCTTCCGCGAGATCCCCCACGAGGGCCCCATGGCTGACCTCGTCTGGTCGGACCCGGACCCGGACCGTGACGAGTTCTCGCTCAGCCCGCGCGGCGCCGGCTACACCTTTGGCGCCCAGGTCGTCAAGAAGTTCCTCGCCGTCAACGGCATGTCGCACATCCTGCGCGCCCACCAGCTGTGCCAGGAGGGCTACCAGGTGCTGTACGACGACCGCCTCAGCACCGTGTGGAGCGCCCCCAACTACTGCTACCGCTGCGGCAACATGGCCAGCGTGCTCGAGGTCAGCGACACCGGCGAGCGCTTCTTCAACGTCTTTGCCGCCGCGCCCGAGAACGACATGCACAAGGACATGCAGCCCGGCGCCGCCGGCGGCGGTGGCGGGCTCAACGGCAATGGCGGCGGCCCGGACAAGCCCGGCGACGGCAACTCGCTCCCCGACTACTTTTTATAGAACGGGGGACCACGACCAAAAAAGGATACGCTTCGGTCGGCAGCTACGACAGCCTCGTCCGCTCGACGCGGCCCCCCCCTGCCTCCATCCATCAATGGGTGGCACGACCCCAATAGACCAAACCAACTCTACCAACGAAAACTACGAAAACCACGAAACAACAACACGAAACCCCCCCCCCCCCCCCGTCCGGTGGACACCTCTCTTTTTTATAGCATCGCTTATGTATACGAATGACGTCCACAGCTTGCCCACGGTCCACCGGCCTTCGGCGTGACCACATACAAATATATACGGGGGAGGACGACAATGTGCCCCTCCTCCCCTCTCTTTTCTGCCCCCGTCAGAGTCCACGCGCGCATAGCACAGGTACTGGCGCCACCATCCGGAGGAACTGTGTTGGTTGCGACTCCATGTCCCTCTGCTCTGCTCACGATTTCTTTTGTCTTTTTGTTTTTCACAGGCTCTTTTCCCATAGCATGTACGATATCCTCCTATCAATGTGACTTGCACCGTACCTACTCCTTCCCTAGAGATGCCTACATCGTGACTACGGCACAAGCAGACAAGAGCAGAGTCAAAAAGAGAGGATATCTAGTGTTTCGTATTGGAATGGACGCTGCACTCCTATCACTGGAAAATAAAATGCAACGGGCGACCTCGGTGGCTTTCTTGTCAAAAGCCCCCCCCTTCAAACCGCATGCTATGCTGTTAAAAGAATAAAAAACAAGAAGTTGACCGCTCTTCTGATGTTGTGCCTGTCACCACTTTTTCCCCTTCTCCTGCCTCACGGCGCCTTCGCCCTGTGCAGCTGCCGCTCCCGACAGGTGGAAGGGCTTGTAACCAACGAAGGATCGTGACTCGTAAGGGCATGCTTTGCTTGCTTTAAAAACATCGATGGTAGTGCTGAGCACCGCCGGGGTTCTACCAGTCCTTGGCAATGTCGAAGCTCCATTCGAATGCCAGATGGGTCTTCTTGTCGTCGTCCACGAAGCTGGAATAGGCCACGTAGTGGCCGCGCGCGAGCATGCCGCTGGGCGCCTCGTCCTCTTGGACTGTGCAAGGGTCAGTTCGGCGCTTGGAAGATGCCAAGCATGGGCGCCAGGGGAGGGAACCAAAAACTCACATCTCTTCGTGTACAGCGGCTGCTTGTCTGTGTTTGGGGCGTAGCTTCCCTGCGGATTTTGTTAGATGGGCGAACTGCCAGGCGATGAACGAGACAAGAGGTTGGAAAAGGATGGGGGAGGGTCGTACAATCATCTCGCTGTCCTTGTTAACGCGCACACCCTTGCGCTTGACGACCTGCACGTAACGGAGACCGCTTAGGACCTCATGCTGGACCTTGAAAGTGGCGACCATTGTAAAAAGCGAGCCCTCCTTGATCGTAAACGGGTGGTCCTTGAGCGTAGCCTCAGTGCCTGGAACGGACAGGTCGATCGTGACAGGGTCGCGGCCGGGCGTCTCCATGGCGAGGCTCTTGATGATGCAGACCCGCGGGTCGTTTGGGTCGCTGAGGTCCTTGCCGCTGCCGAGGCCGAGGGACTCCTTGTATCGCTGCAGAGACTCATCGCCCGCGTCTGTAAAGTTGTCCAGGCAGGAGCTGGATGGGCAGGCGGCCAAGCCGGGTTTGGTGCTGGGACAAGTGTCGTCGAAACCGTGCCCCGTCCAACCCCGACTGGCCTCCTCCATCCAGCCGGTTCCCGGCACAGTTAGCTCCGTGTCCTCGTTCGCAAGCGGGGTGTTCGCCACCGGTGCCGTCTGCAGTTCGTTTGCCAGTGGTGGTTGCGGCACCCGGGGTGCGCATGGTGCATCATCGCTCGTCTCCGACCAGGATGCAGACGAAGCGTCGCTCGGGGGCGAAAGCAGAGGAAGAGAGACAAAAGCAGGGGCAGAAACAGAATCGGAAGCAGTCACAGCCACGACAGCAGGAGGGGCGGCGTCGGGCACCTTCATGAAGATCCCGGGGGACGGGAGCGCTGTGTTTGTCTTGGCGCACAGGAGATGGAGGAACTCCTCAATGTTCGCCACCGTGACGACAACGGTAGACTTTTCATGCAAGCCTTCAGGGTGTGGCGAGGGAGGAGGCGGCGAGGGCACGCTGATGGACACGGAACGGCTTCGAACCATGATGCCAGCCATTGTTTCGGTAGGGAAGTCGACAGCAGACACAACAGAAACGAGAGATGAGAAACGAGAAAAAAGAAACAGGAAATGCAAAGCAGAGGTCCTCGGGCGGTGGGGAGCTCTGGTCAAGCAGGCGAACCGAGATAAGTCTGACAACAATGTGTATGAGAGAGGAAGGGTTTGGGGGGGTTGGAGGGTTGGGGGGGGATGTCAACGGCCGCGAGTGGAAAGTGTCGTTTTGGCTGCGGCGGCGGGGAGTGTGACGGGATGGTTGAGAGACGGAAACATGGAGAAGTTGAGGGGGAGCGGAGAGGGATCTGGCAATTTCTGCAAGTCTGCTCTTGTTGACAAGAGCTTGTGGGGGAAGGGGGGGGAAGGCTGCCGTTTGGGAAGGAGCAACTTGCTGCCCTCATCGCACTTGCTGTTTCTGAAGCCTCCCCGTGCGGCTGCACCGCTCTGCTTCTGTCCTCAGTCGTGCCTGCCTGCTGGTTCGAGCGCCTAGGCCCGGCAGGCCGGCCGGCGAGCATGCAGAGCGCCATTCACTGCGCCGTTCACTGCACCGCTGGAGTTCTCTGGCATCTGGTCTCTCCCTTTGCGTCTTTATTTGTTCTCACGTACCCATCTGCTGGTAGGCGGCCAAGCTCTGCTTCGGCTGCGACAGCGTGTAGCCGGGCGTGCCTTCGTAGACGTCGTCGTCCTGCTGGGAGGCCATGGTGAATGGGGATTGGTGTTGCTTTGGCGGGCTGCTGCTGCTGCTGTGGACGGGAGTGCTTGTCGATGTGAACCTCGGCGAGCTCTAGGAGAATGGGAGAGGAATGGGAAGAGAGAAGAGAAGATCGCCAAGGTGAGGTTCTGGCGCAGCCGCAAAGTCGGTGGGCGGCGTCTATATTTAGTTTCAGGTCTCCCGGCACCTTCCTGCCCCCTCCAACGGCAGACAGAGGGGAGAGGAGCTTGTTCACCGTACCGCTTGTCTGTCCCTGGACCTCCTCCACTTTTCCCCGAGGAGGGGCATTGCCCTGTGCGCTTTCTCCTTTTCTCTCTCATGCATGGTGGGGTTCCTTCCCTCACAGGCCAGACCAGGCCGTCCTGGCCGTCCTGGCACGCACCTGATTCGAGAAAGGGGCAAAGGCGGTGAGTGGCCGCCACGACACGCCGCACAGCGAACCCAAGACGTTTCGAGTTTTGCAACGGCCGAGCCTGCCGCCTCGCGCAACGTCGGAGATCTCTAGGAGGCAAGATGCGATGCTACAGGGACACCGAGCAAGCGCGGACCTGCCCGGTTGTGTCCGTCAGAATGCCGAGCATCGTTATACTCTCGTATCGTACAGACACGTTTTCCCATTCCGGCACAACACCGTGCCAGCCGCGACTCGTCAGCCTTGCAGAGCGGGCGGCTGCCGGGCAAGCGAACAGAAACCGCCTTGTCTTTGGTTCCGCACGCTGTCGCCAACTCTGCAACGCGACTGCGTGTCGTGCACTGCTCCACTGTGCACGACTCTGTTGGCGGCAGCCGTCGCCAAGTGGCTCCAAGTGGCCGTTGCGGGCGTTTTCTTTTTCGGCACTAACCTGTGTCCATGGCGCCTGCCCAGCAAAGAGCGTTCCGGGTGCTCCTTCCCCAGACTACGGGGGATTCTTTCTGACGTTCTTTCTCCTCCCGACTTCCCTGCATCTCATCTTCCCTTCATACCTCCATTCTTCCCCTTTTCTTTTGCTATTCCATTGTATGTACTCCGTATGTCTTGCATCTCCATCGCCCAGCCCGTTTCCCCATGCGTTCCCAATTGCGCGCTGTTCCTCTTCGAGTCTCTCCTGGGGCATGTCCGTGTTAGCGCCGTGTCCAGCCCAGGCCTCCTTCCCTCTCTGGTCCAGACCTGCTCCTTAGTCAGGTCACGCTTTCCCGCACGGAGTCGTAAAATTGGACCCCTCTCGACCCAACTCTGCATCTGCTGCGGCGCTGACAGGTCCTGGGCCCCAACTTTTTCGCGCCCACCCTTCCTTCCTGCGGTGGCAGTTTGCGCATCCCCCCCTCCCACGCGGGCAGGACGGAAAGAACGATCCTCCACCAGCTCGCGTCTCCGAGTCTCGCTGTCGTTTCCCAAATCATTTCCCCATCACCCCCCCTCCCCTGTACTGCTCTGTATTATTGTAGGCGCTGTCCACGTTCTTGCCCGTCGCCCCTAGGCCACATTACCCAATCCACCCCCCTAAACCCACCATCCCTGCGCCGTCGTTTTTCTTCTTTTGTCGTCGCGACAACGCGCATTTCTGGCCCTGTCCGTTTCTTTTCATCCTTTTCCAATCCTCAATTTTCTCGTCCACTCCCCTTCATCAACTTCCCCTGCCCCCTCCGCAAGGCTCGAAAAAATAAGGTAAGCCCATGCGCCCTGCTATTGCATGTCCCTTCCCGATAGTCTGTCGCTGCCGCTCTGTTCCTTTTGCCTCCTTTTCTTCTTTTTTTCTCTTTTTCTTTTGCCTGGCGCTCGTCTCCAATTGTTCTCCTGCTGACACGGCCCGTCGCGAACTCGAAAAACACAGTCCTCCGCAGCGCGCAAGCACCAAACAAAGTGCGAATCGACCCGGCCGCCGACCCGACCGAAGAGACACAACTCGACGCTTTGTCGCAGAACCAACCGCGATCGCGAATCCCATTCATCGAACGAACATCTTCCTGTGTTCCTCCGTGTCGGATTTGTCGCATCGGTTCGCATCGATTCGCATCGATTCGCCCTCCTGTCGGGATTATTCCGCGCGTCGCTGCCCAAGCAGATTCCTGCCATCCGCACAAAAAGCCGCACGGTCCAACCGGCCCCTCCGTTCATTGTCACGAACTCCCTGCGCGTGCCCTCCGCCAGTACACACAATGGCCCCTTTGTCGAGACAGCTTCCCGAGCGGAAGAACGGGCTCCTCATAGAATCCGTTCCTGACCGTTAGTTCTTTTCTTCTTCGTTATCGTCCCCCCTCACTTCCATGCACGCGCCGCAACCCCATCACACTTGTCCCCCTCTTCGTCGTCCCTCCCATCGCGCAACGTCCTCGTCTGCTGGACTTTTGATCTCGGGTTGGGGTCGCGACGCGACGCGACGTCGCAGAACAATGGGCACGATGGAATCCGACGTGCCGATACGGCGCCGTTGATCTTGCGCTCGGCAACAAATCCTGCATATGCTGACGCGACCGACCCTTTCCAGACGAGGAGCTCATTTCACGTCGCCGCCTCGGCCAGACCCAGCTGTCGTCGCGTCTTGTCGCGGCCAGCCCCAGCTCCAACGCCGACCGCGCCAGCGTCACCGCCTTTGACTATGCCCACCTCCGCGCGCCGCTGCCCAAGGGCATCGTTTCTGGCATCTTCAAGCCGAGCCCCAACAGCTACTTTTTGATGCGCCGCAGCAGCGATGGCTATGTCTCGGCGACCGGCATGTTCCGTGCGACGTTCCCCTACTCCGAGATCGAAGAAGAGGAAGAGGAGCGTAAGCACATCAAGTCCCTGCCGACGACGAGCCCCGAGGAGACGGCCGGCAACATCTGGGTCCCCCCTGAGGATGCGCTTGCCCTGGCCGCAGACTACGGCATCCTCCCCTGGATCCGTGCACTACTCGACGACGCAGACATCCCCGTGTCTGGCCCCCCGGCTGCCGATGGCAGCCCGTCGAAGAAGATCGCTCCCCCGCCCAAGTTCGTGCTGAGCCATCCGACTCTGGTGCCCCCAACGCCGACGTCGCTTCCCCGCAGTGCCCGGTCCCGCCGCTCTGCTAGTCCCACCAAGTCTGCGGGAACCACCAAGCGTGCCATTGCGAGCCCGCGCAAGAGAGGGTCAAAGGCTGCTGCTGCTGCTGCTGCTGCCGCCGCCGCCGCTTCCCAAACATCCGAGGCGTCCGTCGCTAGCACCGAGAGCACGCCGGCACCGCCATCTGCGAGCCTGACAAACGGCGATGCAAAGGAGGCTCAGGTCGTTTTGCCCTCGGTCGAGGAAGAGGAGACGAAGGAGGTCAAGGCGACCAAGGAGAAGAAGCATTCGAAGAAGAAGTCGGTCGACGTTGGCGAGAAGCAGAGCAAGGTCTTCTCTGCCGGTGGCGACGGCGAGATTCTCCTGGCGGGCCAGCCCCCATCAGCGGAGGAGTCGGCCCGTCTCCTGGCCGAAGCAAAGGAGATGGTGCAGGCGGCGGCGGCTGGGGAGGAGGCGGGAGAGTCGTCTGCCGCGTCCAAGAAGGGCAAGCGCAAGGCAGAGGAGGACGCCAAGGAGGACGCGAAGGCGACCAACGGCGAGGCTGCGGTCACGGAGCAGCCAAGAGCGAAGAAGGTCAAGACGGAAGTTCAAATCCGCAAGGAGCGCGTTCGCAACCGTGCTCTACTGGGCATCAGCGCCACGATTGCTGTTGGGTAAGCAACCCCCCATTTCCCCGGGTTCAGCAGATGTGAATGATTGGAAGCAACTAACATATCCGCCAGCGCTCTTGTTCCGTATGTTATGGGCATGTTATAAGATGCGTGTGAAAAGAAATAAAGAAGAAACAGAAAGAACGGAAGAGGGGGAATCATGGCAAGAGTGATGTGGGACGAGGTTCTATTCTATTTAATAAAAAGGGGGCGAGGGTGACGGTTGTTACTGGCCGGGGCGTGCGGAGAGCGCTATTCTGTTGGGTTTTTCTTCTTTTCTTCCTTTCTTCCTTTCTTCCTTTTTCCCTTCTTTTTCATTTTGATTCCTGGATTTCCGGAGTTTTGTTTGTTCTCACCCCCTTTGCCGTTACCCCCCCTTTCTCCACCTACCCATCCATCTGTATCTCTTTGGCGGCTGTTGACAAACTGATCCCCTCAGCCGATGCTTGGCAGCCTCTTCTTCCCTCCATTCATCACGCTCCGTTCCTGCGGGCTGCTGTTTTCGTTTTTATATGCCCTTTTTTCATTTCCGTTATTTAACACCCGCCGTTGGCTTTCGTTTGGTTTTACGCTGCCCTTCCTCCTTTTTTGGTTTTGCCTTTATCTCTTTTGGCTGTTTGTTGTTCTGGACATACCCCCCCTCCCCTTTTCCCTTGTGTCGTATAAGAGGACTCTTGACTCGACGGTTACTTTTTTGTTTAACCCGCACGATCTGTCCCCCCCCCTTCCCCCGCTCGTCATTCGTCATCTCTCTACCTCGAAGTGTGTGAAGCCCCGATGGAGCAGGATAGGACGGCAAAGAACCGCGATACGGAGCTTCGGCGTGCATGCTCTGCATGTTCTGCATGTTCTGCATGTTCTGCAGAGCCCCCTCCCTCCTACGGAGCGCAGAAAAATATACTAAATACATATTCTAAACGTCCATGACGCGCCGATGGCGTCAACGTAGCAGCTCGATCGATGGAGGACAGTCTTGAGCTGCGTGAGCCTGTGGTGTCAGCCTCTCTGCCGCGCGTCGCCTTTCCCGGGACTTGTGGCTGGCTGGCGCATTCGTGGCCGACGTCTGGTCACAGGTCGAAGGGCCAGGCCCTCGGTGCGAGTGAAGATGAGACGATCGGCTTTCCCTTCCTCATCTTCCGAAATTCGCTTCTAATACTCTGTACTCCAATACAGCGCGTCCCCGGCACGGCGGGTGGGCCGCGAGATCTGCCGCCGGTCACCGCCTTCCTCCGATTGCGGCACGTCGCACAAACGGGGCCGAGGGCAAGGTAAAGGCAACCGTTCAAATTCTCCTTTCCTCTCCTGTTTTTTTCTTGTTCTTTTCTTGTTCTCTTCCTTGCTCTTATTTTCGTCTTCTTTCTTGTAGAAGTCGCTGTATTTGTGTTCTTCCCCTTGTCCTGCGCTGCCTGTAAAACCAGCGCCCTCTGCAGCATCGTACGGCTCGGCCGGTCAGATGACCAACTGGCTCGTTAGCTCGTTGGCCCCGGCTTCGCTCTTGCCTTTCTTTCGCGGCTGCGCAACCGCGGGCAATGGTCGGCTATGCACGGCATTCGGAAATCAGTACCCCCCCCCCCCCCCCCTCCCCCTTCTCCCCCATCTCTCCCCCCCTCTGGGGAAACCTTACGAGGCGGGCTTTGCTCCACGCCAGGAAGATGTCACAGCGCCTGTATTCCCGCTGAGGGGGGGGAGGGACGGAAGGGGAGAGAGGAGAGGGCCCGACCGACGCCTTGGGTTCCCGCGGAAAAGAAAGCTGGAAAAAGGAGCCGCTTCGTTTTTTGTGTGCTTGGCTGCCCATTGGGAAATTTGGAGACGATCTGGACGGAGACAAACCTTCTCCAACAGACACACAGCGTTGTCTTGACTCTTGACCCTTGACTTCCCATTTGTTCCTTTTTCTCTTCATCCCCCCCCGCCCCCTCTCTCTCTCTCTCTCACTTTCATACACACACACGATGAGACCGCCGGCAAGCATTCTCCGGCAGAGCGCCGCCCGCCTGGCGATCCGCCCGGCCCAGCCGGCTGGTGCCGCGGCGCGCCGCCTGTTCTCGTCGTCGTCGGCGCGCCTCGAGAGCTACGGCTTCATCGGCCTCGGCCAGATGGGCTACCAGATGGCCAAGAACCTGCAGAGCAAGCTGACGCCGGCCGACTCGGTGCGCCTGTTTGACATCAACAAGGCGGCCGTGCAGCAGCTGGCGAGCGAGGCGGCGGCGACGGGCGCCACCGTCGAGGTTGTGCCGTCGGTGGGCGAAGCCGCCAAGGGCGCGGTATGTTTTCTTCAAACGAGCCCCTCCACTTCTCTCTCTCCCCCTCTCCCCTCCCAACCTACCTGCGTGACGCGGGCGCTGTTCGCCTTTGCATTTTAGATGTGCCTCGTCTCTAATTTCTGCCCACTGTGTGCTCTCCACCAGGACTACGTTGTGACGGTGCTGCCGGAGCCCGTGCACGTCAAGGGCGTCTACAAGGAGATCCTGGCGGCCGGCCCGCTCTCGACGTCGACCGGCAGCGGCACGCCCGTGTTTGTGGACTGCTCCACCATCGACCCGACGTCGTCGCGCGAGGTGGCGGCCACGGTGGCGGCGGCGGGCGGCGTGTTTGTGGACGCGCCCATGTCGGGCGGCGTCGTGGGCGCGACGGCGGGCACGCTGACATTCATGCTGGGCTGCCCGCAGGCGCTGGTGGCGACGGTGGAGCCGCTGCTGCTGCGCATGGGCCGGCGCGTGCTGCACTGCGGCGACCAGGGCGCGGGCCTGTCGGCCAAGCTGGCCAACAACTACCTGCTGGCGATCAACAACATCGGCACGGCGGAGGCGATGCTGCTGGGCGTGCAGTGGGGGCTGGACCCCAAGGTGCTGGCGAGCGTGATCAACGTGAGCACGGGCAAGTGCTGGCCCAGCGAGGTCAACAACCCGGTGGCGGGCGTCGTGCCCACGGCGCCGGCGAACCGCGACTACGCCGGCGGCTTCGGCATCGCGCTGATGAAGAAGGACCTGAAGCTGGCCATTGCGGCGGCCGAGGAGGCGGGCGCGAAGCTGGCGCTGGCGGACGCGGCGCGCGGGCTGTACGAGGCCGCGGAGCAGGACGACGCGTGCAAGGGCCGCGACTTTAGCGTTGTGTACCGGTATCTGGGCGGAAAGGAGTGAGGGGGGGGGAGAAAATGGCGGCCCGGCAAAGAGACCAAAAATGTAGAAAGAACTGAAATAAAGACGCAAAATGATCGAAAGAGAGAGATCGAGAGAGATCGAGAGAGAGAGAGAGAAGGACAAACGCGAGGCTGCTCGATAAGATACAATGACGGCATGTAAGACGGGATGCACGATGCGGCACGACGTCTTACCACCCGTGCGGATGAATCGATGGTCCGCGTCGACGCCCACGCGGCACACGGGCGACCATTTCGCCCGGAAGGTGGGGCGCCAGGGCAGCCAAGGCCGGAACAGGCAGGTTCCGGGGCTAGAACGGGCGGAGACGGGAGGTGCAGCAAAGCATACGGCCGTGCTTGGATGGTTTACAGTTTCTTTTCGAGGTTTATTTTTTTTTCTTCCTTTTTTTCTTGCTTTGACTTGTTTTTCTTCTTTTTTTCTTGCTTGTTTTTGTCTTTTTCTTGGTTTGTCCCAGCCCTCGTTTTTCGTCTTTTTTCTTCTTTCTTTTTTGTCCTTCTTTTTGTCTTTCCTTTTCATCCGCCTTCTCTTCCCTTTGTTTCATCTTTGTATTTGTCTCTTCTCCTTTTCAAAACAACTGCCTTCCTCTTTTCGCCTTCTCTCCCACGTCAACGTCGCATTTCCCCAAGATACGACGTACAGTAGCCCCCCTCCTCGTGCTGATACGCGTATCCACCTTCCTTTGTCGTATCTCTTGCCTCGTATTATGGACTGGGGTTCGCCCTGGATTACAGAGCGGTGGCTCCTTCTGCCAGCACCGCAACAGCGACTCGAGCCCTGGGACGCCCCTTGGCAGACGCTACTCCGTACGCGAGGCCGCGCTAGCGTATAAGCGAACGCCCGTTGGCTTCTGCTTCCCGCGCTGGACCCAGAAGGGGATTTTCCTCTTTTATTTTTTGTTTTTTATGGTTCTTTTGGGGGGGCGGCCCGACACATGCAAGGCCGGAGTATTCATCGCGCGTTGTTTTCTCCGTTCGTCTGCAGCTTTGCTTATTGGGTACGGAGTGCTCAGTATTGGCTTGGCCATCCTACTCGCTTGGCATCATGGTGTGCTCCTCTCCGGTCAAGATTCCCCTTCTCCCCCTCTCTCTCTCGCTCTCCCTCTCTCTCGCTCTCTCTCTCTCTCTCTCTCGCTCTCCCTCTCTCTCTCGCTCCCTTCCAACTCTCCTTTCTGCTTCCAGTCTTACTTCCCCTCTCCTCCATCCGTAGACATGCCATTTCGCCCTCTGGGTGCCACCTTTTCGGCATCGCCAAGATCGTCGTCGTCGTCGTCGTCGTCTTACAGTCTGGCGGTTGCCATCGCCAATGCCATAGTCTCATAGTCTCGCCGCTTCTTCATCCGTATTTTTTTGTCTCGCCGTCCCCATCTCCTGCCCTTCTGCCGGTGGCCTTTTCTGTTGTTGGCTGATCCCGTTCAACGAGGCATTTGTATACCCAATTCCTCTCTGCCACAGCCGATTTACTTTTACTTTTTTCTTTTCTTTTTCCAATCGGCAGTCCCCCTCCTTTCTCGACGACTCGTTACCACCGACTCCGATCTCGAGACCCCTCACAGCGGCCGTTCCTCTCCCTCCCCGGCAATGGCTACCAACATCACCGCTGATCCCTTCCGGGACTGCCACACCGTCTCCGCCGTCTGCCCCGTCTCGGCCACCACCCTGGGCTACTACCCCAATATCGGCATCAACGTCTTCTTTGCCATCGGCTTCGGCGCCGCCACGCTCGCGCTGCTGGTGCCGCTCGCCCTCGGCCTCTTCAACCACCGCCGCACCTGGGGCTATTCGTGCTTCATCGCTGCCGGCGCCGCCCTCGAGCTCGTCGGCTACGCCTCGCGCGTGCCGCTGCACGCCAACCCCTGGGACCAGAGCGCCTTCCAGGCCCAGATCTGCGCCATCATCCTCGCGCCCACGCTCATCTGCGTCGGCATCTACCTGACGCTGCAGCACGTGTGCCTCGCGCTGGCGCCGCGCCTGTCGCGCGTGCGCCCGGCCTTGTACCCCTGGCTGTTTGTGCCCGCCGACGTCAGCTGCCTGCTCGTGCAGGCCGCCGGCGGCGCCATCGCCGCCTCCGCCAGCTACACCAACGTGGCCCTGCTCAACGCCGGCAACCGCGCCATCATCGCCGGCATCGTGCTGCAGGTCGTCGTGCTGGCCGTCTTCGGCCTCGCGTCGCTCGACTTTTACCTGCGCGTGCGCCGCCAGATCCTCCAGGAGGATGCGCACCACGAGCAGCAGATGCTCACGGCCGAGGCGCGGGCGCTGTGGCAGACCAAGCGCTTCCGCACATTCGGCGTGGCCGTCGCCGTCGCTTACCTATGCATCCTGATCCGGTGCATCTACAGGTAGGGAGCCGCCCATTTTGCCGGCTTCGATTTCCCTGATAGACATCACAGACACTGACCCCTTGTTTAGAGTCGCTGAAATGGCCGGCGGTTGGGGCAACAAGATCATGCAGGATCAGCCGTCGTTTATCGTCCTAGAGGGATTGTAAGTTACGATAGAGACAGGGGAAAAGAAAAGAAAGACAAAAGACGGAAACAAACCTCCGTCTTGCAGTTGGTGCTCTCGAACTAACATACCCCCCTCCCCTCCCCGCAGCTGCGTCCTCATTGCCGTCTGCATCCTCGCTGGCTTCCAGCCCGCCTACTTCTTCCCCCAGATGGCCAACAGCCGCAAGCAGCGCAGGGCCCAGGAGGCGGACGCTGCAGTGGCATTAGCAGAGGTAGACGTCCAGGCCGAGCAGGGCGCGGCTGGTGCTGCTGCCGGTGGAGCGACAGACCTTGCGCCTTCGACCTCGCCCGCACCTCCGCACACGGCCACCGACACGGAAAACGAAAACGAAAACGAGAACAATAACGAGAAGAGCGGCAGCGGTGGTGACAGAAAAAAATAGGAAAACGACGTCGCAGAGGCCGGGGCCGGGCCGGCCAAGGGGGCCATGGCGAAGACGGCGGCCGACATGGGGCCGACAAGGTGAACGACAAGGCGGGTGTGCAGTCGTGCATATGTGCAACCCGCGCTCTTCGTTCCTTTCATTCTGTCTTTCATCCGTTGTTAAGACATCCTCCAGCCCTTGCATTCCCGGCATGCGTGTTCCTTTCCTTTGCTTTTCTCGCCAGTCGTTGTTTTGTGTCGTATGTCTTGATAATAGAATTTAGTTTGCTCCGTCCGTCTACCACACTTATATATACCACCTAGGGCTACACAGGATCTTTGCTGCTTGCTAGAAATAGATCTTTTTTGGGTTCCCTTTGGCGTTTTTACCGTCTTTTGGGTGGCTGTTTGATTTTCCCGCTGTTTCTTACACGATTTATTTTTCGCCACCCTCCTTCTCCTCCCGCCTCTGGTCACCATTTTCTACGCAACCACGCGGCTGGGATGCCCCGTTCAGCGGACAACGAGCCCCACGCCGTGCTCCGTGTATGCACCATTACGCGTGCTGATGGCAGGCTCCCGACGGCCGTGGTCCTGTCAGTCCGTGTGACGAGGCCATCCTTCCGCAAGAGGATGGTGGCATCCCGGAGGGGGAGGGAAGGGAACCGGGAAAGGCGTCCGGGGAATTCTGATAAAGCGAGAAAAATGGACGGGGAGAGAAGAGTAGTCTCGGGGGGTGTGGGGGGGGGAGACAAAAAGGAGAAGAGAGGAAAGAAAATAAGAAAAATAGATGCAAGATTACAAAAAAAAAAGGAAATAGACCTTCCAAACATAATCTTGCGTGGAAAACCCTACAAAAAAGCAAAGACAAATCAATTAGAAAAATCAACGAATAAAAGATATGAAAATAATTACTCCGCGTCTTTCTTTGTCGCCTTCGATTCGTACGCCCTGTCTTGGTTGTTTGCGTCGCCCCTTTTTTCCGTTTCGCCGCTGCCTAGAATTTAGACCCCTTTTTGGCTGTTGCGTTGGTCGTCACCTCGCTCTCCCACCACACAAGCCAAACACGCGTAAGCCCGCTGCATCATTGCATGATATGCTCTGGAGAAACGCTGCTGTCTAATGCCGTGCACGGGGTATATGGGAGGTGCGGCGGTCGTGGTCGTGTGTCGTGTGTTGCTGTGTCTGCTCGCTGTTGTTCTTCCTATTTCCAGTCTTTTTCGTTTTGTCACCGGCCGATCAGCATCTCCCATTCGTGATCGTATCTCCAGGACGGTGACTTTACACGCCCGTACCAAACATACCCTCTTCACCCTCGGCAGCCATGGTCCTCTGTTGCCCACTCACGCCCGAGTCCTTTCTGGCCGCTCCGCGCCGGTCGGCTGCCGTGCCCAGCCCGTCCGGCCGCGTTGCCTTCTTCACCGTCTCGACGCACACCTTCCATACCGATGGCGGCAACGGCAACGGCACCACCACAAAGGAGCTCTTCCTGCTCGACCTGGGCACCGGTGAACAATGGCCCTTTGCTGCCGCCGGCGATGCCGACGCCGTCGCCCGCATGGGTGATCTCGCCTGGGTGCCCTCGCCGACCACCCGCCGTCCTGGCCGTTCTGCTGTCGTCGACGAGCTGCTCTGGCTGCGTCCACGGCCCGACGGTGTGCCCGGCACCCAGGTGGTCGTGGCTGCCGCGACATACGGGCCCGCCGAGGCCGCCACGACGCCCTACGTCGCCGGAACTGTGTCTGCGTCCGTGTCGGCGCTGCGCCTGCGGGCGCTGCCGGACGGGTCCGTCGCCCTCGCCGTGGCCGGGCTCGTCAGCACGGAGAATGGCGCCCTCTACAGCGAGGGGATGAGGGACGTAGCTGGCGGCGGCAGCACCGCTCGCATCTACGACACCTGGCAGGTGCGCGAGGGGGGCGCGTACCTGAAGCCGCAGCGGTACTCCATCTGGTACTCGAGTCTGCAACAGCGGCACGAGGCGAGCGCGGCAGACGACGAGCGGGGAGCAGGGCTGGCCACGCCCCCCACGGCCCGCTGGTCCCTTGCGCTGCCGCTGCACAACGCGCTGGCCCACGTGCCAGCGCGCTTCGAGGCGCCCTGCACCATGTACGGGCCCGACGGTGTGTCCGCCGCCGCCTCGTACGACATTGGAGCGCAGGGCGTCGTCTTCGTCGCGCGCGACCCGGCCCCCGCCAACCCGCTGCACGCCGGCTGCTCGGCCGTGTACTACGTGCCTGTCGACTCGTTTGCGGCGGCCACTGCCTACCGGCCGGCCCGGATTGCAGTGCGGCCGGCGTCTCCGCTGGCCTCCCCATACACGGCGACCCCCCCGGGCCAGTGCGCCAACCCGCGCTTCTCGCCCGACGGCACCATGGTTGCCTTTCTGTGGTCGCCGCTCGCGTGCCCCGCCGACGTCCGCCTCCACATGGGCCACATTGTCTCCGGCGCCGTCTTTGACATGGCTGCCACCGTCCTCCACGAACACCGGAGCAGCGCAGGCCACGATGCCGACGACGGGTCTCCGGGCCCCGCCTTCCCGCCACCATCATCACCACCACCACCACCACCACCACCGCTGCCGATGCCCGTGCCCGATGCCTTCGAGTTCGCGCCGTCCGGCAAGGCCGTCTTTTTCGCGGCCCACGACTGCGGCCGCCGCAGTCTGTTCGTGCTGGACCTGCGCGCGGGCGCGCGCCCGCGCGTCGTGAGCAGCACCAAGCAGGGCTCTGTTTCGGCGTACCACGTGGTGCGGCGGCGACTGATGGGAGCCATCGGCGACGGCGACGGGGATGGGGACGGGGTCGGGGACGTGGACGACCGTCTGTCTGCCTATGCCGTGCTGGTCTCAGGCTCATCGTTTGTCGAGAGCAGCTTCTACCACATGATCGACCTCGAGGACGACGACGGCAGCGGCAGCGGCAGCGGCAGTGGCTTTGAGCCCCGTGTAGTGTCGACGGCATCAAAGGACGGCGCGCGGTTTGGGCTCAGCTACGCGCGTCAGGTCACGGAGATGTACTTTGAGGGCGGCGGGAGCGGTAGTGAAAGCGGCGGCGACGGAGGAGAATACTGTGTGCAGGCCTGGGTGGTGCGGCCGTCTGCAGCGTGCGACGCGGCGACAGATGCAGAAACAGGCGCCGTAGGCGGTGCTGCCGGCACCGCGCCGCCCCGCAGGTACCCGCTGGCCCTGCTCGTGCACGACGGGCCCGAGGCGGCGTGGAACGACGAGTGGCATGCGCGCTGGAACGCCGCCCTGTGGGCCGAGCAGGGCTACGTCGTCGTGCTGCCCAACATCACCGGCAGCCTCGGCTTCGGCCGCGACCACACGACGCGCGTCTACGGCAGCTGGGGCGGCCACCCCTACGAGGACCTGGCGCGGTGCCTCCGGAGCCTGCGCGCCGTGCCCGACATCGACTGCTCGCGCGCGGTTCTCGCCGGCGGCTCCTACGGCGGCTACATGGTGAACTGGATCCTGGGGAGCCCGCTGGGGAGAGAGGTAAGATACGCTTTTGTTGGGGCCGCCTTGCCGCTCTTTTTGTTTTCCGTCCTCGCTAACGAACGCGCCCCAGTTCAACGCCGCTGTCACCCACGACTCCGTCTTCTCCACCGCCCTCGTGGGCCTCTCCAGCGACGTGCCCACCAACACGGCCACGTTCCAGGGCCCCGGCTTCCCCTGGAGCAACTACGACGCCGTCAACCGCTGGAACCCGGCGCGGCCGGACCGCCTCGCGCGCTGGGCCGCGCTGGCGCCGCCCACGCTTGTCGTGCACTCGGACGGCGACTTCCGTTGCCCCGTCACCGAGGGCCTGTCCGTGTTCCGCGCGCTGCAGTTCCAGGGCGTGCCCAGCCGCTACCTCACGTTCCCGGACGAGAGCCACGTTGTCCGTCGGCCGGAGAACGCGCTGGTGTGGCACCACGTCGTCTTTGAGTGGGTGAACCGGTGGCGCGAGGTGCCGAGGGATACTCTGTAGGCGTCTCTGTAGCGGGAGGGGGGAATCGGGGGGCGAATGTGGACGGTTTTGGACAGGCATGCGTTCTGAAAATCCAAAGTGATCATTTTGAAACTCGGCAAACCAAAAAAAAACTATGAACGGATTGCCTGCCCCTTATGCCTGCAGCGCCTTGACAATTGCCGCGCCCACACCCTTGGCGCTCGCGGGGTTCTGGCCCGTAATCAGCTTGCCGTCCACCACCACCTTCTCCTGCCAGTCGGCCCCCTTTTCAAACACGGCGCCACGCGCGCGCATCTCCGTCTCCAACAGGAATGGCACCACCTTGTCCAGCTGCACGGCGCGCTCCTCGTCGTCGGTGAAGCCGGCGACGTGCCGGCCGTGGACCAGGTAGGAATCGGCGCCGCTGCCGGCGCCAGCCACGCGCACGTTGACCAGCGCGGCCGGCCCGTGGCACACCGCGGAGACCACCTTGCCGGCGGCCGCAAACGCCGACGCCAGGCGCAGGCTCTCGGGGTCCGTAGCGAGGTCGAACATGGGGCCGTGGCCGCCCGGGTAGAAGAGGGCGTCGAACGCGGCGGCTGTCTTGGCGGCGGTGGCGTCGTCGCCCGCCAGCGTGCTCAGCTTGACCGTGTCGCTGTAGACGGCCTTGTGGTCGGCGAGGAAGGCCACCGACGACGCGTCCTCCTTGAAGAGCTCGACAGACGACGGGTCCAGCGGGGAGGCGCCGCCGGCGGGCGACGCGACCGTGAGCTCGAAGCCGGCTTCGACAAACTCGTCGTAGGGATGGGCGAGCTCAGGCTGGAGAGGAGGGGGAGGACAGTCCGCAGTCAGCAGTGAACGGGGAAGCAAAGGCAAGGGGAGGGCCGCGGACTGCTCACCAGATACCAGCCGGTGGGCTTGCCGGTGGTGCCGAGAACGCCGTGGGAGGTCAGCACGATGAGGACTTTGGGGGCCATTGCGGATGTGCTTTGCGATTGCTGTCTGAGATGTCGGAGAGAGAGAGAAAGCGGATAGAAACTGGGCGGTGGTTGATGAGACTGGCCGGGAGAGATGCGCTGATGCTTCCGGACGACGTACAGGTTGTCGCTGGTGGGGACGCACTGCTGCTCTTAAGTATAACGAGGCAAGAGCTCTGCTGAGCTCTCCAGAGGACCTCGGCCTGGCCAATTGACGTCACAGCGTGCCCGCCTTACCGACCCCTCCTTCCTCCCTTCTCGCCTTGATGTGTAAGCTGCGAAGGCGGAGGGACTTCCTAAACAGGAATGTCGTCGGAGTGGGGTCACGGCCCACCGAAATGCACCAATCAGTGTGCCCCTCCACCGGGTCCACATCGCCAGCCTTGTGGATAACAAAGGGGAGGCTCGATGCCATTTGTCACCAAAGAGCTAGGACAGAAACAACACAGCAGCTGCCGGCCCCTCCGGTAGCTACACAGAAAGGCCCGAAGCAGGTAGAATTTTTCTTCTATGGAGAGCTGGGCCGCTGTAAACTGGAGCAGGCGAACATTGGGCGCTGGTATTGTTAATTTTATTGAGTTTTATTTGCAAGACATCAACGTCGACGGGCTTCCTGTGTCGTCCCGAGGATTCATAAGCAGCGAACATGTCAAACAGAAACGTGTTTCGCGTCTATCATACAAAGAGCCGCGCCACTCGTGCCGCGGCGCAGCTGGAAACGGCCCCTTCCGGCTTGCGCCGTTTCTCCGACTCGAAAACCAAAAGGATCCCCCTCCCCCTTCCCAAACTCTCTACATAACAACGGAAATGCTATCAAAACAGACGGCCGAGGCATGACCCATCCCATTCGTTCCCGCCGACCCCAGCCTATGACCACAGGCTCCGGCCCTGCTGGCGGTTCTGCTGCCACAGCGGCCCTGCCGTCAAAGGCATCGGCGCGAGTTTTTCCGCCGCCGCTGCCGTCGCCTCCGCATCTGCAGCAATCACTTGCGGCGAGAGCGCCCGCTTGTCCACGGCGGCCCTGGCCAAGTCCTCATCGTACATCGAAAGCGACGGCGACGTCATGTTGAGGGACAGCACGTTCCGGCCGCTTGCCACCGAGCCAAAGGACACGCTGCGGCCCCCGCCGATGCTGCCGCTGCCCATACTGCTGCCGCCGCCGCCGCCGCGCAAGTTGAGCCTCTCGTTCGGTGGCAGCACGCCGCTCGAGTCACGGTCCGTGCCGTTGATCGTGCTGCCGCCAAGCCCGCTCTCCTGCGTCGTGTCCGCCGCGATGCTGGAGCTGCCACCACCACCACTACCGCCACCCGCCAGCAAGCTTAGATTCTCCTCCTCCTGTTGCCCAGACTTGGCCCGTGACAGGGGCCGCACAAAGGACAGAGGCCGCACAGGACTGTGGCGCGGCAACAGATCGCCAGAGTCCTCCTCCTCGCCAATGCGGTCCAACGCATCCTTGTGGTACCAATGCCCCCGTCCTGCGTCGTCGTCCAACTCATGTCCAGGCGGTTCCTGGTCCAAGTCGAAGGGCCAGGCTGCTCCGACCGCAGCGCCAGACGGTGAGGTGTCATTGTATGTGTGCATACCAGCCGGGGTGGCGTCGTCGGCCCCGTACGGCGACAGTTGCTCGTAGGCAGTTTGGGGCGGCGGGGGTTTGCCGCCCCCGACATTGTTTTTATCATTGCTGCCATCCGAGGCTGCTCTGGAGTTGGCCCTACACAGCGCAACACCGATACTCCCCGAGGGCGCCACGCGCCGGTAGCTACTGCGCTCCAAGGCGTCGCGCGACAGGATCGTGCCGCTGCGGCGGATGCTGGGTTTCGTGGCCAGGGCGGCGGCGGGCCCAATCGCTGGCGTCACCCAAGCATCGTCACTGCCGCCATAGCCATCGCTACCATCGCCGCCTTTCCCGCCTCTGCGACCCGCACCGCCATCCACGTCTCCAACACCGTCTGTGTATGGATCGCTGAAGCTGCCTGGTGGGATCAGAGGGCGTGACGGGGGGTGCGACGATGGCGGGCGGCGGCCGCCTGCGGATATTTGGGTATGTGTGCCGAAGCCGGCGGCGGCCATCTCGGGCTGCAGGCCCGTCTCATAGTCATAAGGCGTGCTGTACAGCGCGTCGAAGCTGCCGCGGGAGTGGGGCCTGCGATTTTCGCGGCGTTTGCGTCGCTTCGAGATGCAGAAGACGGCGAGGGCGATGAGGGCAATGAGACCGGCAGCAGCGCTGATGGTGGCGCCGATGATGACACCGGCGTGGTCGCCACCACCAGAAGTGTCGGAGCTGGTTCCGGTACTGGGGTCGGACGAGAAAGAGGATCCGCCGGCGGTGTTTGAGGAGGAGGGAGGTATGGATGTTGAGGAAGATAGAGTTGAGGGAGTCGAAGGGGATGTAGAGGTTGAGGAAGTAGAGGTGATCGAGGAAGACGTTGGTGTTGAGGACGATGTTGTGGAAGACGACAACGACGACGACGACGACAATCTGGACGTCGACGAGGTACTTGTCGAGGACGCGCTGGCGCTGCTGGCAAAGGTGCCCGTGAAGGTCACGCGCACGCTGCTGATGGCCAGGCGAGACTCCCCCGACGCGGTCGTCGCGACGCTCTGGCCGAGCGTGCTGGCAGATCCGCAGCCGTACTGATAGTAGCCGCCGTCGTAGGCGTTCTTGTAGCAGTAGCTGCCGGCCGAGCACGTGTACACGTAAGGGTTGATCTCGGTTGCGGCGGCCGCGCCGGTGCCGCCGTCGTCGACGCACCCCGTAAACACGCCCGCTGTGCACGCTGCCACGCCGTCCGCGCAGCACCCAACGGCGCCGTGCTCGGCGTCGAGCACGCAATGGCTGCCGGCCGAGCAGGTCGCGGGTAGGTCGGCGTCGCCGCCAATGTAGCCGCAGATGGTGTTTGTGTCACGGCGGACATCTTGTAGCCTTCTGTGTCTTCTGTTACTTCTGTCGGTGCTGTCGGTGTCACTGCTGAGCTTTAGATCGGCCGTCGGCCGCGGCCACGACACAACGTTTAGCACGCGGTAGGGAATGGTCGTCATGGAGGCTAGCGGCGCCGGTGCGGACCCTGGCGCGGCATTAGCCAGCGGAACTCCTGCAGCCCCCCCGTCTCCTCCTGCTGCGGGCTGCCATATTGGATCGTTCGACTGCGCAACGGCGGCGGCGGCCGCGCCGTCCATGAGCAGGCAGAGGAGAAAGAGGACCGTTGGCGGCGGAAGCCTCCGCAGCGTGTCGTCGCGCATGCTGTCTGTGCAAGGCGCACAGGGGCGCGGTGACAGCTTGCTTTTCTTGTCGTTCGCCTTGCGATGTCCCCGAGCTCTCGTGCGCACGGCAGAAGCTAGGAGCAATGCTGGTGGGACAGCGTGCCCCGGTTGCCCCCCCTCTGCCTCCCTTCCGTCCTGAAGCAGGTGAGTGCCTTTGTTGTAAAAAAAAAAAAAAATAGGAGAAGACGACGAGGGGCGAATCGTATCTGTGATCGGAGAAGCTGTTGGTAACGAGCGGCAGACTGCGTGTGGAGAGTTTGTGAGTGCGAATCCAAACGTTGTTGCGCTGCCCCTGCCTACCACGAAGACACAGTTGCGGCCGGCAAGATGTATTCAACAATGGATTGCGAGACGAGCAGATCAGAAAGGCACCTGGAGGGACGTGAGCTTAAAAAATGAGGAGAACGACAGAAGAGAATCGACGACCCGCGCTGGGAGGGTGCAACCTGGCAAAGCAGCGGAGAACGGGGCCCCGCAGATCTTCAGGACTTCTCTTTTTCTTTCTGGGGGATTTTAGTTTCACCGGTTTCCCTTTTCTATTCAGTTTGGACCGACATGCGGTTCAAGCAGGTGGTGACGGCTCTCCTGGACGACGGGCAGAACAGGGGGGACGGTGATGCGATACACAATAACAGGAAGAAAACAAACAGGGTCGGGATTGGAAAGGGGTAGTAGTAGCAGACAAGGAGGGGAAAACAATGAACTGGCGATTCGCCGTAACGGCCGAAGCCTCGTCCCCACGGGAGGTGATCGGCAGAGGGGAAGTATTAATTTATTCTGCCGTGCCTTTTGCAGCTTTCGAAGTTAGCTGCCACAAAAGGTGCGTGTGTTGACTTTTGTGGCCGCGATGCCCGGGGCAACGCAAAAGACAGCAGCGATGAAGGGAGGAAGGGGGAGGGAGGTGTCACCTCGGGAAGAGAAACAGTGTCTCAGCCGTCCAGGTCAGCTTTTACCGGGGGGGTTGATGGCAAAGCTGTGTGCACAAGCTGGGCGAAAAAAAAAAGGCAAAGCAGAGCGGGATGATTAGGGAGTTGCTGAGAGGATCGGCTGGTAGAGATATGGCGAGGGGGGTTATAGGGAGGGATCGACGATGTGGAGAGAAAGAAGACGGAAAAGAAAAGGGATCGCCTTCGCCAAAGTTTGAAATAAACAGGCGATGCAGTGGCTGTGAGGGTGAGGGGACACAGAAGCGGAGGGGAGAGGATCACTCTGTGCACGGTAGTTGTAAAAAAGAGACGAAAATAGAAAAGGAAGGGGGGACGAGGAGAAAAAGAAAAGAAAGGGGAGGGGCGGAGGACAAAAAAAAAGGAAAGAAAGGCAGATGCTACGACATGTTGGTAAAGACTGAAGCGGAGGAGGGGGAGGGCACAGGCATGGAATGTGCTGTATCAAACGGGCGAGAGCATTGCTACCGAACCACTAACTGTTCACCACGAGAGGACAGCGTTGAGGCATGGCAGGAATGCTGGATGACGGAGACTGCAGCAACGCAAGATGACGGCATCACAGGGAGACGCAGAGGAGTGTCCAGACGAGAAGAGGATTCTGGAGGGACAAGAGCAGGGGAACCCTTCGAAGCGCAGAAGGCTCGGCGTGTGAAACTACGTGGGAATGCCTGGGCAGAAAGGGAGAGCTAGGAGACGAGGAGCATAATAAACGAAGAACAACGAGGAGGACGAAGAACGCGGCGAAGACAGTCGGCGAGGAGGGGCACAGGATGGCCAGCGAGGGCGACAGCCCCAGTGAGGAATTCAAATAAAAGCAGAGAGAGACGGCGAGCCAATAATATGGCAGGGACAGCAGTCCTGCCCCTTGCACAAGGCTTGGATTTTGAATATTGATTGAAGAGTGATAAATGCGGCCATGCAGCCCTCCCGGCCCTAGGAATGCGCCAGCGCTCCCCACGGCAACTGCGCGGCGGCGTGCCGAGGAGTGGGGCCTGACTGCTCCCAGCCCAGCGGGGCCGCCGCCGGCCCACCAGGCGCTAATAAACATCGACTGGCCTGGCCGCTCTGTTCATGTTCAGTCCGTTGTTGATCGCACCGTGACAGCAGCAACCCAATGAATCGCCATCGGCAACCAAAGGCGACAAGTGGCCCATCCACGGAGAAGACAAGGGGACGACGGAATAAAAAGAGCATGATCCCCCGCTGGCCTCCCGCCTCCCGCCCGCAAGGCTCTTCCTGAAGCCCTCCTCGATTGACTCGATGTCGTCCGGACTCGAACAAGCGGAGGATGGGCTCCTAGGCATACCCGAGCTGCGAGTAACACCTGTGCAGTCAGATGACGGTCGTGTGCTCGTCTCGCTGCGCCTGCATGCGTCGCTTATCCGTCCCACGAGCAGTTGGTCCCCAATCCCGGTGACGCAGGAATCCTCCTTGGCCAGACGCAGCAGCTGTCTTACACCGCGTTGGCCATCGTTTCCATGCAGTGCAGCAGAAGAACAGAAGGACAGAGGGACATAATCATCTGGGTTAGCCTCTCCAGGACATACGTGTTCGCAGACTGCCTTGCCCCGACGTGTTCAACGGGCCCGATCTGGACATTCTCTACCTCGCTTCATCAAGCAGACACGGCAGACGGACTGTCCTCACAAATAGAAGGTGCATGAGGGCTGTGAAGCATTGGGAAAAATGGCCGTTTAGATGGTGAAGAGACGATGAAGAGACTGCAATGATCTCTCAGTGCGCTTGTATTGCCGTTTGTCGTTTTCACTGTCTAGACTGCGCCCCTGCCGCCCCTCCTCATGACGACCCCGTCTCTGCCTGGATTGCCTTGACCAGCGGCGCGTACCAGCTTGTCGCCACCTTCTCGTTGCCCGCGCTGTTGGGGTGCACGCCGTCGCTCGTGTCGGTGGCGTCGTCGAAGCCGGTCCAGCAGTCGACGACGGTGAGCGGCACGGCGCCAGCGGCGGCTGTGGTGTTCTTGTTGACCTGGTCGACCCAGACGGCAATCTGCTTGTTCAGCGCGATGACGCGCTTGCCACAGTCGGCGCAGTTGCTCGGCGCCATGGGCAGGATCTGCGCCACCAGGATGCGCATCTTGGGGTTGGCCGCGCGCATCTGGCCGACGAGCACGGAAAAGTCGCCCGTGATGGTCTCGGGCGAGTGGTTGTTCCACACGTCGTTGGTGCCGAGGTGCATCATGACAATGTCCGGGTGCGTCTTGTCGAGCCAGCCGGGGAGCTGCTTGTTGGACACGATGCCCGATGCCAGGAACCCACCGTGGCCCTCGTTGTCGCCGTCGTACGTGAACCCGCAGCCCTGCCCGGCCAGCGTGCCGACGAACTTGGTGTTGGTGATGCCGGCCGTCTGCAGCTTCCGCCAGAGGAGGGCCCGCCAGCAGCCCTGTGGATGGGGGTGTTAGAGCAAGAGAGAAGGAGAGAATGAAGCAGGGGGCGGTGATACGGGACCCCTACCGGACTGCCTGTAATCGAATCGCCTAGGGCCATGATGCGGACCGGCGCGGCAGCCGCAGCGGCGGCCGCTGACATGGCCGGGGCCAGACACAGCAGGCTGGCCAGCAAGACCAGCGGGCGAGCCATCGAAAACCGTGCCATGGCAGAAGATGGCAGAGAAGAATGGAGACGACGGAGGGGAACGACGGGGTTTCCCAGCCTGACCTGGTCTCGTCGAGTCTGGTATCGTTCGGCGTCTCGTTCGCTGGTGGTCCTCCTCCCAGCTGCGGCCAAAAGCAGCAGCCATCCAGGCATTTACTATATATACTTGGCATACAGAGGGGACCAGTCCTCTTTCTGCTCGCTTCCCCACGAGCCCGTCCCCGCAAACAGGAGAAAGAAATATACGACGACAACAAACTGCATAAAAATAAAAGGCGCCAATAAGCCAAGGACCATGGCAAAAATACTATGCCAGCCAGCCAATATCACAGAGATACCCGCAGCGCTCACAAGTCAGTGACCTGGTCCCGTTCCCTCCGCACAGTGCCCGCAGGTATTGTGGTCGGCTGCCGGTTTATGGCCTTTCTACCCGCCCGCCTGTCGGTTCTACGGCTATTCTGCCGTTCACCTGGCGTTCCATGTGTTGTTCCCTATGATTTCCTTCTTGTTCTTTTTTTTTTTGAGCACTTGCTACACCCCCAGGTTTCTTTTCTGTCCGTCCAAATAGCGCTTTCGTCCTTGTTGTTTACTTATCTAGCTGTTTACTGGTTGACTATAAGCAGACTTGTACGAGCACACATTGTTTTCACTTTTCCCTACCCCCTCCCCCGTGCTGCGCGGGTGGCCATCCTCCGCAGTTCCGGTTAATCGGGTGATTCGGAATATTGAACTGGCCCCTCCTTATCCTACCAGCCCGCTCGTCATCTCGCCTACGACGAGGCCGCCTTGACGTGGTCGCCGATCAGGCACTGCGCATCGCTGCTGCCATAGTAGAGGGTGTTGCCGTCGTCGGACGTGCGGCCCGAGCTCAGAGTGTCGCCCCACTGCCAGAACATGTCGCCCGCCATGCCGCTGTTGGCCGCGCCGAGGGACGCCGTCTGCCACGGCTTCTCGACGCTGCAGTGGTTGCTCTCGGTGCCGTCTGGGGGAGTCAATGAATACCGAGGACTAGAGAGAAGGGGAGACAGATAGAAACAAAAAGCAAAAAAAACAACAAAAACGTACACTCCTCCAAGAGGCACGGCTTGCCGGCCTTCTTGCATGCCGCGGCGTGGTCTTGGATCCAGCCGGCGCCAAATGAGTTGTCCACGCCCCCTATACATTGCTGTTAGCCAGAATGCAATTGGGCAAAGGAAGGAATAAGGGGAAACGGAGGTATTCTTCACAAGCTCCCTCAACTCACAGCTCTTTGGGTACATGTGAAAGGTGCCAAAGTCGAGCGTCGGGATGGCCAGGTTCTTAACAAAGTCGACGCCCTCCGACGTGCCGTAGGGGTACGACGAGCCGCCCGGCAGCCCGAAGCCCTCGTCGCCCAGCGTCACCATGTGGTTCGGGTCCAGCTGCTTGATGTACTTGGACACGTCCGCGGCCCAGTTGGTGATGGTGTCCGTCGGGCAGCCCTTGCAGCGCACCTCGTTGGCCAGCTCCCACGCGAAGATGGCCGACGAGTTGGCGTAGCGCGACACCACCGCCTGCACGTAGGCGCGGTACTGCGCCTGCGCCTTGGCGTTGGTGTAGAAGCCCTCCTTGCTGCCGCCAAACGCCGTCGCGTACGCCGGCATGCCGCCGTAGTCACTCCAGCTGTTGACAAAGTTGATGATCAGCGTCACGCCGTGCTTGGCCGCCGACGACACGACGTAGTCCAGCCGCTGCAGGCCGTTGGCTCCCGTGTTGATCTGCGACCCGCTCGACGACAGGTACTGGTAGTACACCGTGTTGCCGCTCGGCCGGCTCGTCACGTCGTTGAACCCCCACACCCGCAGCACCGTCAGCCCCGACTTGGCAATGTGGTCCATCACGAGGTCGACGTCCGCGTTGTTCGTCAGGAAGCCGATCCAGTACGAGTTCGTCCCCACCAGGTACTTGGTCGCCCCGTTGAGCGAGAATCGCAGGCCTGACGTCGTCGGGAACGCCGCCGCCGCCGCCGCCGACGTGCCCGTCACGTCTGTTGCGGGCATTGCGGTCGGTGCGGCCAGCGCCCCGCCCGGCAGGAAGCTGGCAGCCACGGCGGCCAGACCGAGAATCGATGAAAGGCGTAGGGTGACCATGATGGAGCACAGCGAAGACGGTGATAAAGACGACAAGGAGAAGAAGAACCAAAACTAAACAAAAGGTATTGATCTTCGATGACTGTCCCAGCTTGGACAAAGATGAAAGAGCATCGCAACTGCTGGCCTCCCGCTCCCCCTTTTAACTCGTCCCAACCGTCGTCGTCCAGTACCTTGGAAGGAACATGCTTACGGGCAGAGAAATTCGATTCCAGGACCATGCCAACGCCGGCTTGGCAGAATTGATTGCCCTCTTCCATATAGCCCGCTCTTGATATTGGCCTGTTCCCGCCTCCTAGATTGGTCTCCTCTAGGGAGCCAGCCGCCAGCAACATCGTGCGGTAGGTGAGTGCACCGCGAGGGAGGAGCCAATCTGTAATCCGCAGTGCCTAAAGTGAATCGAGATCATCGCCGTCTGGGCAGGGCGACGGGGGGACGTCGAGGCCGGAATAGCATCCACAGTGTGCCCACAGTGTCTTTTGCACCGTACGGGAGATCGCTGGTCGTGTCCCGTCCCGGCGCCTTGGGCATTTCTTGGGAGCGCGATGCACGGAGGAGCGATTTCCGCAGCGGTTCCTCGTCTTTTTTGCTCTTCACATTGACCATTGTCGCTATGCGCTCAGGTTTTGTTGCTGTTGTTGCAGGCTGTGCGACTCGTGTCCAAAAGTCCCGTCCAGCGTGTTAGTCCATCTTGTCTACTCTGTGCTTTGTCTGACCTCCTCCCGAGTTCTTTCCCGTTTGCAGCCGCCTGAAACCGTTCTTGCCTCTTTCAGTTGCAAACGCCTTCAGCTTGCACCTTCCCCGCAAATAGAAGCAAATTTTTTTTGGAGCTTAGCAACAGGGCCCCCACACTGACGCCACGCGCCTTCCCACCCCTGGACGAGCACAAACTTTACGCAGGCAAGAACCCCCTTTGCATCACAGCCAAGGGCCAAGGCGCGAATGACATCCGAGAAAGCAAAAAAAAAAAAGACGAGGCGCAATATCAAGCCAGCCAAGCCGTGTCGGCGTCCCATCCCTCAATTCACACCCGCCCTGTCGTTTTCTGACGCCTCTTGGCCTCGCCCGGTCCACAATTCCGCTCCCCCCATTTCCACATGCCACTACGCGTCAAATCGCGTCCCGCACACCTGGCCGAGGCCGCCGGCCTCCGGTCGCCGTCGCCGTCCGTGGGCGTCGTGTGGTCCGGGACCGACGCCGGCGGCAGCGGCCTGCCGGGAATTGCCCTCGACGACAGCTTCCGCGTCGTCATCAAGAAGCTGTCCGTCTACATGACCGAGGCCGTCACGCTGCCATGCACGTTTGAGCAGCTGCGCACCACGTCCGCGGGCGACCGCCTGCGCACGCTCGTCACCCACCTCAGCGTCACCTGCGACAACCCCTGCATCGTCAATGCGCTGCTCGCCCTCAAGTGGCACTACGGCGCCGCAAGCGGTGACCGCGGCCTCTGCGAGGCCCGCGCCAACGCCTGCGAGATCGTCGCCTGGCGCTTCCTGACGCACCTGAGTGAGCGCGAGGCCGTCGACTACTGTCTGTACGAGATCCCTGGCACGAAGACGGCCCCCGGTGGCGTGGCCGCGGCCGCTGTGGCCGCCCAGGCACTCTCGCCGCGGCCGCCGTCGTCACGTGGCGACGAGGAGAGCGTCGGCGGCAACCGTGGCCACGGCCAAAGCTACACTCGCCGTCGAGCAGCGGAAGCAGCCGCAGCAGGAACAGCAGAAGTGCCCTCGTCGTTGCCGTCCAACGGTGGCAGCAGCGGTGGCGCTCGCCGTGGCGTGGACGAGTCCTCGCCACTCCTCAGCCGCATCTGGTCGTCGGCCACGTCGGGCACATTTGGCACATCGGGCACGTCGACAGACCGCAACCGGGCGACCGCGCGTCGGACCGGGGCCGGTACCCGGCGGTACCAGCTGCTGCAGTCCATCTCGCGTCTGACGATGAGCATGCACGGGGACCATGGCCACCATGCCCACCACCATGACGCGCACTCGGACTGTGACAGCTGCGAGAGTGAGCACGGCGGAGACGATGGCAGCGACAACGACGGCACCTGTGACAGCAACAGCGACAGCGACAGCGATGACGACGACGAAGAGGACCCTACGGCGCCCTTTGTCAACCTCAACGCGCTCGAGATTGCCGCCGTCGCCGACGCCAAGCGCTTCCTGAGCCAGAACGTCGTCCAGAAGATCATCACGGGCATCTGGAACGGCGACATTGTGTTCTGGGACCGCCTCGAGGTCGACGCCGTCAAGAAGCCGCGCTTCTACAACCCGCACACGGCCGACCCGTTTGCGCGTCTGCGCGTGCCCAAGTATCTGAAGACGTTTGAGGCCTTGTATTTCCTGGCGTTCCTGGCCGTCTTCTATCTGACACTGCTCGAGCGCAACCTGTACCACGTGGGCCCTTCGGAAGCGCTGTTTTACATCTTTCTGGCCGCCTTTGCATACGACGAGCTGAGCGAGTGGATCGACGCCGGGTCGCTCTTTTACGTCTACGATTTCTGGAACGTTTTCGACCTGATCATGATCTGCATCGGCTTTGTTTTCGTTGTTCTGCGTACGGCTCCTCCCCTTCCCCTCCCCCTTTCCCTTGCTCGTTCTCAACCCTTTTCTCACTTCGAGACCAATGCTGACTCTAATACCAGGCGTCGCCGGCTTGTCCAAACACGACGAGTACCTCATTGACCTCTCGTTCGACATCCTCTCGCTTGAGGCCCTCTTCATGGTGCCCCGCATCAGCTCCATCCTCAGTCTCTCGCCGTACTGGGGCACCCTCATCCCCTGCTTCAAGGAGATGACCAAGGACTTTGTCAAGTTCATGGTCCTCGTCGTCATCATCTATGTCGGCTTCCTCACCACCTTTTCGCTGCTCGGCCGCGCCCTCTTCACGCTGCCGCACATGACCATGATCCTCACCAAGATCTTCTTCGGGTCCAGCTACGTCGGCTTCGACATTATGGAGGACATCGACCCCGTCTTTGGCCCGCCGCTCATGCTCGTCTTCGTCACCCTCAGCTCCATACTGCTGATGGGCTCCCTGACCGGTATGCTCAGCAACAGCTTCGGCCGCGTCATGGGCCACGCCCGCGAGGAGTACTTGTACGTCTACTCCATCTACGTCCTCGAGGCCTCCACCAGCAACCGCCTCACCCACTTCTACCCGCCCTTCAACCTGCTGGCGCTCGTCATCTTCCGCCCGCTGCGGCTGTTCTTGCCGTCCGACCACAAGTTCCGCGCCGCACGCATTGCCCTTCTCAAAGCCACGCACCTGCCCATTGTCGGCACCATCCAGCTCTACGAGCTTGTGCGCGGCAAGATCCAGGACGCCGGAGCTGACTACTCGGCCCTGCATGGCCCGCGCCACCAGACGCCGGGTGGTGGTGGTGCTTTCTTCGGTGGTAGTGGTGGCGGTGCTTCTGCTTCGGGCGGTGGCAGCATCGGCGCAGGCTCCAATCTGGGTGTCACAGCCGCCGCCACGGGCACGATCGTGACGCCCAAGAAGAGTGTCATCCGCCCGCCACTCGGCCAGCGGCCTTCCTCGTCGTCGTTCCGACAGCAGCAGCAGGAGCAGCAGCAACAACACCATCACCACCACTACCATTCCCAACAGCGAACACCCACCGCGCGGCCTCTGAGCACGTCCGACTTCGTCCCGCGGCCGGCACTGTCGCGCGAGGGCCTCGCAAGCCCGGCGCCCATACCTGTTGTATCGGCAGGTCTACCGGCCGTTCGCACCCTGTCTGACGAGGACACCGGCATGGACGCACCGTCTGACGTCGAGGTTCGGATTTCCGAGCTGTCGAGCAAGATTGACCGCTTGACGGAGCTGGTGCTGCAGATGCAGATGGCGCAGAACACCCCCAAGGCGACAGCAGAGCCGGCTGTAGAGACGGTTGCGTAGGGATGTGATTTCTATCTATTTCTATTTTAAACACCTGTCATATTTTTGGGAGGCGGTGCCCCTCACTGCACATATATATACAGACTGGCAACAGTGTCTCTTTTCGGCAGCTCGGGGATGTAACTCTTTTTGGCAATGCAACTGGAAATATCATACTGGGCCTTTTTTCACCTTCAATGAAAGCACGGCTTTATTAATATTCCCCGTGGTTATTCGCAAGTTCAAAAACTGGAGAGAAAATCTACACGTGGGAAAGAAACAAACGGACAGGAGCAACGCTCAGTTCGTTCCTTCCCTCACCAGACCGTGTCTCATCGTAGTTTCCTAAACGGATTGGCCAGCAACTTCCCTGACATTAATTGCAGCCTGAAAGACGGAACGTACCTTCCTAACTTGTAAGTACTCGCACAAGGTCTACCATCCGGATGGGGAGGCCAAAACGCCGAGTTCGTGACATTCTGTCTCTGCTCCTTCTTTGGCATTGCTTCGTAGACCAACACATGTGAAGACCACGGTCTGCGCGACCTGTTCCCAAGAAACCGAACAGCGACAACAACGGCAGCAGTCTTGTCTAGCAACATGGCCTGGACCAGCAGCACGCGGCCCCTGCCGCCGCTCTCGGCAAAGCAGCAGCTGGCCGCCACCGAAAGCCACGAGTACGCTCGCGCACACGGGCTTGTGCTCGAACTCGAGACCGACGATCACCTGCAGTTCCACAACAGCGTCGCTGCCGACGAGGAGCTGCGCATTCCTGCCGTGGAGCGGTCGCTCGTCGACGGCCACTTGCCGCCGCTGGTGATCCCCGCCACCCCGGCAGTCGCCGAGGTCTGGACCGTTCCGCGGCGTGTAGCAGACGTGCTGGAGGCGGCCTGTCGATGGCTTCCCGACGATGAGTTGCAGGCCAGCGAGGAGACAGTGGTGGCCGAGCAGAAGACGGCTACAGCGATGATGGCGACGACGAAACATCCGAGGCGGACCGGCGGCCTCAAACTGGAGCGGCCTCTTCTCCTCTCCGACCCGGATGAGGACTGCGCGGAGCTGCAGCAGACAGTGGCCACGTTTGCGGCGCTCGATCTGGACGGGGTACGATTGCAGAGCAGCGGCAGACCGCCCGACGGCAGCGATGACGATGAGACCGCCCTGTTTACGGTCCCTCAAACGGTGAGGGAATACGCAGCGCGCCTCGACGAGCACATCCGAGGCGAGACGATGGTGGTCTCGGAGCAGGCCATTCAGTGGCTGGTCGCGCTTGTGGGCAGCATGGCCTGGACAGACGACGACCAGGCTGCCTCTGACGACCTGCAGATATCCGTTCCAGTCCGTTGTCCTCCTGTGTACCCCCTCCTTCTCTTTTGTTTCCCTGCTTCTTGACTTGAGGGGGCATCTAACACCCATTAGGCGCGAACACGACGGACTGTCTCTCCACCCTTGCCGCCCATTCTACTCTCAGAGTATTTTGTCCCCGAGGGCGACGTCTGTCTGGTCTCTGATGCGTCCGACTTCAGCTGTAGCGTCAGCGAGGCCGTCGCAGAAGCGGAGCAAATTTTGACAGACAAGGTGGGAGAGTTGTGGGTGGATGAAGCCGTGGATACTGGCGCCAACCCGCTGGAGACGATTCTTCCAAGCAAATCTCCAAGCCTGGACCTCGACAGTTTGTGTTTGCCATTGGTTGGCACCGCTGCAAGAAAGCTAGAAGAGTGCGATCTATCCATGCCACAATCACCACCCTACCAACTCTTCGGTCCCCGTGGCCCGCCAGAGTCCATGGCCGACGACGAGCAACTTTTCAGTTCTTGGATCGACGAGTCAGCGTATGCGCCAGAAGTAACAGCAGACGGCCTGGGTGGAGCATCTGAAAGAGATCGCCTCGAAGGACAATGCGAAGTCGTCACAGAAGAAGCTCTATTCAGCCTCGAAGAGGACGAAGCCATCGCCCAGGCAAGGATTCCAGTTCCTGCTGTGGGAGTGGACACCAGCTGTCCCGCCTGGCACAACGTCGGCGGCGGCCCTGGCGAAATGCTGCAGTGGATATTGGCCAGTAACAGAGAGGCATTCTGCTCTGATGACTGGGCCCCATGCTCGCTGTCTGAACAAAAAGATGAGCTAGAGTTGACCGAAGCCTTTTATCTACAAGGGCATGCTGAGACCTTTGTGGTTGATCAGCACTTGATGGAGACGATGGAGACGATGGAGTCGTGGATCGGCGGTATCCCCGACATTCACGCAGTCCTTATTGACTCCATGCATGGTGTTCATGCACTGCACGGAGCCAACAGCATCGAAGAACCACTTGAGATACCGGAAGAAAAGCCACGACAAATATCACAAGATGATGGCACGCAGTCATGGGGAAGTCTCATGAGCCGTTTCAAGAAACGAAAGAAAGATAACACCGGGGGGGCGAGGACAAAAAGCATCGAAGACACATATGCAGAGGCATCCCAGCAGATTCCCAAGATCACAGCGCCAGAGCTCATGATAGGTTTCCGGGCGTTTGCGAGCTTCTCTGTCCCTGCTCCCGAAACTGAAAAGAGCCAGCAGATCGTAGAAACGAGTGTCACCCCAGGCCCAGACCTTTGCACGATGGCGGCAGAGGCTGCACCGCCAGCGGTGATGGAGGGAACGCTGCAGATCCAAACAGCACGGACCGACCCATCAGTTCTACCTAGAGCCATCTTGTCAACAGCCATCCCTCGAGGGATACGGACACAAATTCTGGAGGCTCTGCCCGGTCTCGGCTTTGTCGAGCGGGACTACCAGCAGCACGGAACCACACTCGGTGGCATCGACATGAGCGACGAGGCAGATATTGTTGTTTCTCCCTCAACAGGAGTTGTTATCGCCACAATGGTTGGTCTCCGCCAGACAGACAATCAACGGCGCTTAGTCTTTCAGGATCGTCTGGCCAGCGTTGCCAACAAGTACAGTAGGCTTCATGTTCTCATCTACCGGCCTAGTGCACGGCTGGCGGCTGGAGCCGGCGGCAGCGATGACCTGCCCGAGTTCTCACCGTCGGATGCCATGGCCTTTGCGCAACTGCAAGGGTTTGCTCGTCGCCGTCTCCAGTGCACAGTGTCGATTTCATACCTCGGCCGTGGTGGCGAGCAAGCGGTTGCGCGGTGGACAGCGTCGCTTCTCGGGGAAGTAGCCAAGCCAGGAAGTGGCAACAATGTCTCGCCAGAGAGCTTTCTTGTCGAAGAGGAGACACAGGGGGAGCTCTTCCTGCGACAGGCGGGACTCAACGTCTACGATGCTCAAATTGCGCTTGGGCTGCTGCGGGAATCCTGTTGCCGTGAGAGTCCGAGGACGGACCGGGAAAGCATCAAGAGGTTCATAGAAATGTCGGCGGACGAACGGCTGCGCCTTCTTGGGGAAGCAGTCGGCTGTAGGCACGCGTTGGAAAGAGTCAACAGTTTGATTGAGCGTAACATGATGGCGAGAGATGGCATGTCATTTTCAAACCCTTAAAAGAAATAAGGTAGAGCTGTAAACCCCAAACGAAATAAAACAACCACCGCGTTTTCTACCTTGAGGTCACAGCAGTAAGAGAATATCACGAGGCAATTCCAGAGATGCGCCGGAACCCCCTCTCCAAAAATGCCACGAAAATCATATACCGGCAGTTTTCCAGACGCCTAAACACCCGACACAATGCAGTAAAGTGGAAAGACATATTCGTGGCGGATCCTCACCCCCAGGCATCCAATGGCACAAGACTCCAGATCTTGATGCTGGGGTCGGCCGGATCGACTGCTCTTGGACCACGGACTTGTGCACGTCTGCGGTCCTCGCTGCTAAACGAAACTCTGGTGCTGTCCTCGCTGCCGCTGCCGCCGCTGCTGCTGCTGTCGCTGCCACTGCTCTCGTCATCGCCATCGTCGTTGTCGTCATCGTCATCATCGTTGTCACTGCTGCTCTCATTCTCGCTCTCGCTCTCACTCTCACTCTCACTCTCGCTGTCGTCGTGCTGCACGGGCGGCGACGTTCCGCAGGTCGCCAGCACGGTCCCACTCGCGTGCATGGCCGTGCCGGCAACCGTGGCGCCGTGGGCGTGCCACTGCCACGAGGGCGTGACGGTACCCTCGCGCATGCCGACGCCTTCGTAGAGCACGACGTCGCCGCTGTCCGTGCCGGACCAGAGCTCAAAGGCAGAAGGGGAGGGCGGCGCCGAGGACGGCGACAACGACGAGCCGCCTCCGGCCCCGCCGCCTCCGCCAGAATACACGGCGCACCGTATCGGCTGGGCCGTGCGCGCCGAGCGCCCCGTCAGCGTGCACAGCAGCTTGCCGGCGCCGCGCACGTCGTACACGAGCAGGCCGCGCGACTTGCGCTCGTTGACCACGAGATAGCGGCCGCAGGGGCTCCACAGAGTCTGGACGACGCCGTCCCCGCCAATGCCGCCAATGCCGCCACCCGCACCCGCGGCGCCAGCGGTGCCAGCAGCACCAGCGGCGTCGCCGCCCACCTTCCAGTGCGAGACGCAGCTGCCCGCGCGCGCCAGGTCGTACAGGCCGACGCCGCGCGTCCAGGTGCCGGCCGCCGTCAGGCTGTGGGAGGCGGTGGTGGTGTCGGTGGCCGCCAGCGCCGACACGTTGCCGCGCAGCCCCAAGCTGTAGCCGGCACCGGCGTACGGCGCCGCGGTGGTGGGCACGCGCACGACGGGGCCCTCGTTGCCGGTGCGGGAGACGTCGAAGAGGGCGAGCAGGCTGGCGGCGCCGGCGACAAAGTGCGTGCCGGGCGCGGTCCAGAGCAGCGAAAAGGGCGCGAGGTAGGCCTCGGTCTCGTGGCGGACGAGCGGGTACGAGGCGAGGGGCGCCACCGTGCTGGGGAACACTGTAGGAGCGGGGGCGGAGGCGGCAGCAGCATTGCGATCGCCGCCGTCGTCGTCGTCGTTGTCGTCATCGTCGTCACTCCCGCCTGCGTCTGCTGGGAAAAGAGGATACAGCTGAATGGGCCGGTCACGGAAGCCGACGAGGGCAGACTGCGACCAGGGCGCGGCGAGGGAGAAGTAGGGGGCGGGCGCGTGCGAGCTAGGGGTGAGGCCGAAGCGGAGGCGGCCCTGGGGGTGGATGGTGTGGTGGCGGAGGCGTGCGTCGGCGCCGGCACCACCCCCATCGTCGTCGTCACGATCGCTGCCTGCACGGCGTGGCGGCTCGAGGAGATCGGCCGGCAGGACGTAGCTGAGGATGGACTTGGACGCGGTCGCCGCAATCACGGTCGTGCCGTCGGCGGACCTGAGAAGGGAGGTGTTAACACGAAGAAGAAAAACATGGCGGGTTCCAGAAGAGAAGAACACACCACTCAATGGACTTGAACGCCGGCCCGCGGTGGAAGGGCGTGGGTGCCCATCGCCGGGCCTCGCGAAGCTCGGCGGCGGCGACGAGAGTGACCTTGGGCGGCGGCGACGGGGCCGCCGCCGACGGCATTGGAGAGGCCGTTGACCGTGGCGGTGGGCGCGTTGCGTCAGCGTCATCCTGCTGCGCCGGCTGCGGGGTGTCGTCGACGTCGATGTCCATTGCGAAGCATGGCTGCCCTGGCGAAATGGCCAGATCCGAGAGCTCGGTGGTCGCCTTCCCGTCGTCGTCGAGGGCTTTGTTCGAGCTTCGCTTGTTTTGTGCCGCGTCGAGCACACCGCCTTTGGCCAGGCACAATCGATTCTGGCGAGAGTGCCCCACAATAATTGCTAGCCCTGTGTTATGCGCTAGAGTTGTGTTGATGTGGGACGTTGTGAACTCCAAGTTCCTCCACGCACACAGGTCGGTAAACGTGATGCGCAGCCGGTTGGGTATATACGACCGGCTGGCATACATTCCAGCTTGGCATTTTTATTTTACTTCCTTTCCTTTGACATCTTATTCATCAACTGTTCTGACACGAGCTATTTGTACGTTGAACCCCAGCTGCTCGTGCATAACTTTCCATTGTGTCTCTACCGTCTGGCATCTTGAAGCGAGGTCGCGGTACACCAGTGCGTGCACAATCATCGAGGTCAACGACTTCTACAATAAATACAGTAGATCGTACCGTGACCTGACTGCGTTTTCACTATCCCTATGCATAGGTTCATATCCATACGGCGTGCTTGATGCTGGTCTCCAGTCCCTCGCTTCGACGGGCGACCAGCTGCCAGATCTCTCCTCGCTGTCCGCTAATGCTGTAGACTTCTAGGCCGTTGTACTTTTGTGCGCAGGCCACGGCGTACTTGCCGTCTGGGCTGACATGTAGACCGCGGATCACGTCCAGGTGGGTGCGCACGTGCCGCACTTCCTGCACCTGCCGGCCGTCCTCGGACAGGAGGACGATGGCGATGGCGTCGCCGGGCTGCTTCTCTGCCGGCAGATCGGTCAGGTGCGGCTCGAGAAGGCCGATGCGCAGCTCCCAGCGGTTGCTGCAGTACAGAACGCCGGAAATCGTCGGGTGGGGCACAATCGCGGCGGAGTCGAGGCGGAGCTGGTGGCGGGGGGCGACGCTGGGGGGCGCGATGCTGGCCGAGAAGCCGGCAATGGGCTGGATGTTGTCGGCGGGGCTCGACGACAGGTCAAAGGCAACCACGTTGTGCGAGAGCTCCCCGAGGACGTACAGGAGGTTTCCTAGGTCGACAAATGAGTATGGAAGAGGTACCGGTAGAGGAAGAGGGCGAGGGGGACGAAGACGTACCATCAGGGCTGAACACGCCGTGGCGAGCGCCGTGGCCCGGGGGACACTGCAACCAGCCAGCGCTTTCTAGACTGAGCTTGTCGCGACGGAAAATCCAGACCCGGTCAGAGCCCAAGTCGGGCGCGTACAGCAAGCCTTGCTCATCTTCGAGCACCTGGTGGATATGGCATTGTCGCTGGCGCAGCTGGTCGGGGCCGTGGCCGGCCGCACGGTAGGGAAATTCCGGCTTCACCTCAGTTCTGGGTGCGTCGGCGAGCAGGAGGCCGCTTTCGTCGCTAATGGTGATGGGATACAGTGCCAGCGAACCACCCTGATACTACTTCACGCGTGAGCGGGCAGGCCCTTTGATGTATGGCACGAGGCACAAGACATAGTTCTGCAACCTACTGTGGCGAGGGCAAGGGCCGACCGGTCCCGCAGAGTGATGACTCGGGTGGCGTGAGTACGGGCAACCTTGCACTTTCAAACCAGACCGCAAGGGTGGCAGCTTACAGTGGGATGGGCCTCCGAGAGTTGGCGCTTTACTGGTGATGCGGAACGCCTTGCTGGCATGGTCAATCTCAAAGGTATAGAGGCCGCACTCGGGAGTTGCGGACACGCCGACGAAACGGTCCACGCCGGCGTCAGACGAGGACCGCACGATCCAGGACACGTCTGCGGGTGCTGCATAGTCGGCCTCGATGCTCAGCTCGCCCGTGTCGGCGTGGAAGGAAACAACAGTAAAGTCGTCTCGGTTTCCCGAAATCAGAAATCGGTACGGCATGGCGAGAGAAACGTCCTGGGATCGATGATTGCGCTCGCTCTCTCCCAGACTCCTCCAGAGTGCTAGCCGGCACCGGAGCCCGTTTGACGATGCCTCAGGCTAGTTATGTACCTCGACCGGATATAAAGGGGGCCGCTAGAAAAAAAAGTCCGGTGAAGAACGCGCCTTGCAAAGTCCGATCGGATGAAAATAAAACCCCGTCTTTTTTAACAGCAGTGCAGCCTCCAGTCCAGTTACATGCATCCAGCTAGATCGTGCTAGATCGTTTTGCTCTGTTGTTCTCCTTGCCTTACATCGCAACATCATGTCGTCCACTACACACTTGAAGCTGAACACCGGCGCCAGCATTCCGGCCGTTGGCCTCGGTGCGTCTCCCCTGTCGTGACACTGTCAACGTCCCTCCCTCTTGCTAACGGCCCCCCCCGCGCAGGAACATGGCAGTCGAAGCCCGGCGAGGTTCGCCACGCTGTGGCCTATGCCCTCAAGAACGGTTACCGCCACATCGATGCTGCGCTGTACGTGAGGCCCATTCCCGCTCACTGAATCTGATCATGGTTGCTGACAAGCTGCAGGATCTACGGTAAGAGCGATCGCGATGAAGATGAGCCCTGAACAAGCACGGAATTGCGTCCCCTAACTTCAGTCAGGCAACGAAACCGAGGTCGGCCAGGGAATTCGCGACAGCGGCGTGCCCCGCGAGGAGATCTTCCTCACAAGCAAGCTGTGGAACTCTCACCACAACAAGGTCGAGGAGGGGCTACAGCGGTCTCTTGAAGCCCTTGGCGTTGACTACCTGGACCTTTATGTGTGTCTTGGCGGCCTTCTTGTTGCCCCCCTTTTGCTTTCTGGTCTTACTCCAAGTTCCAATATGTGTCATGAGTTCCTGTTTTCTCTCGCTCATCTCTTCTGACTGATTGCTGCAGCTCATCCATTGGCCTGTTCGGCTCGTTCCAGTAAGTTTAATCACAAAGTTCCGAACACGCTGTCTCAATGTCCTGTCTAACCCCCCCCCTCCCCTCCCCTGCTACAGAACGAGTCCAGCGAGCTGTTCCCTGTCAACCCGGACGGCACGCGTTCTGTGGACCGGTCGTGGGACCAGGCCGAGACCTGGCGCCAGATGGAGTCGGTGTACCGGTCGGGCAAGGTCAGGGCCATCGGCGTGGCCAACTGGTCCATCCCTTACCTCGAGGAGCTGAAGAAGACGTGGACGGTTGTGCCGGCCGTGAACCAGGTGGAGCTGCACCCATTCCTGCCGCAGCATGCGCTGCGTGCGTACTGCGAAAAGCTGGGCATCCTGATCGAGGCCTACTCGCCGCTGGGCTCGACCGGGGCGCCCATCATGGCCGACCCGGAGATCCAGGCGATCGCCGAGAAGAACGGCGTCTCGGCGGCGACGATCCTGATCAGCTACCACGTCAACAAGGGCGTCGTTGTGCTGCCCAAATCGGTGACGGACAAGCGCATTGACGAGAATAAAAAAGTCATCGACCTCTCGGCCGAGGACCTGGCCGCGCTGGACGGCATGGCCGCTGCGGGCAAGGCCAGCCGCCTGAACACGCCCCTGTGGGGATTCGACTTGGGCTTTGACGACTGGTACGGGCCTGTCAAGAAGGGGGATGCCAAGTAGCCATGTCATACTTGGTGCAGAATCAGAAGCCAAAAATGGGGAGAGTGACACCGCAGAATAGCAAAAATATAAACGTCCCGTGAAAAGAGCGAAATTCAAACTGAAGTGAGAGAGCCACATCGTATCTGGAGCATCAGTCGCATTACTATAGCAGGAAATTGTAGTTGCAGTACCATGGAATCATGGGTTTATAATAGCAAATATCTTTATTCGAGTATAGATGTTCCGGGACAGTTCAAAAAAGAAATCTAATATTGAAAACTAATACAGTCATTTCCCACCCTTGGCCACACATCACTTATGTACTTCATGACGGCAGCCATCTCGTCCACTCTCTAAGGAGACCGCTTGACGTACGGCGCCGTGGCAACGCCCTCCTTGAGGGCCTTGAGGCGCAGTGCGAGCAGCTTGGAGTGGTAGCGGGTGAAGATGAGGTGGCCGCCGAAGACCCAGAAGTTCGGCACGCCCGTCTCGCGGTAGCACGTCTTGTACTCGCCCTCGGCGTCCATGCCCCAGATGGGCCCGGTGGCGTCGGCGATCTTGTCGCCCAGGGTCTGGCGCACCGAGTCAATGGTGTTGGTGAAGCCGGTGGCGAAGACGACGAGGTCGAACGGGCGCGCGCGGCCGCCGCTCAGCATGACGCCGTCGGGCGTGAAGCGCTCAATGTAGCCGGGCTCGACCTTGATGCTGCCGTCGATAATGTGCTTGCACGCGCCGGCGTCGAAGTAGAAGCCGCCGTTGCGCGTCTGGCTCAGTGTGCTGTTTCCGGTGCCGCGCTGGCCGAGCCAGGTGCGCAGGCCGCGCGCGCGGCAGCGCTCGATCAGGTCGTGGTCCAGCCTGTCCAGCGTCGCGGCCGTGCGCCGCGCCAGCTCTTCGCCGGGCCCCGTGGGCGTGGCAAAGGACAGGCGGTCCGGCACCTCCAGCGACGGGCGGTTGCCGTGCGCGTCCGGCTTGTAGGCGCCCAGCATGAGCGGCACCGAGTGGGTCAGCGACATGATGTACACGGGCGACCGCTGCAGCAGCGTCACGTCGATGCCGCGCCGCGCGCAGTCGTAGGCCGTGTCGAACGCCGACGACGAGCTGCCGACCACACACACCTTCTTGCCGACGTACGGGGCCGTGTTGTCGAGCTGCGTGGAGTGGCGCACGACGCCGCGGAACGCGTCCCGGCCCGGCACCTCCGGTGTGTACGCGTTGCCGCACAGCGACGTCGCCATCACCACGTGGGTCGGATGCAGCGTGCGCGTCGCCTGGCCGCCCTTGTCGACGACGACCGTCCACGTCCCGGCGCTGTCCTGCTCTGCCGACACCACGTTGGACCGCGTCCACACGTTCAGCTCCAGCGCCGACGCATACCACTCCATGTACAGGCCCTGCTTCTGCGCCGGCGTGTAGGTGGGCCAGTGCTTGGGATAGGTGAAGTACGGCAGGTCGTCGGCCCAGTGCGGAAAGTGCAGCGACAGGTACTCGTACCGCTTCTTCCAGACGTCGCCGATCTCGTCGCTGCGCTCGATGATCAGGCTCTCGAGGCCGAGCGCCTTGCACCTCGCCGCGAGGGCAAGACCACTGGTCCAAGTTAGTGTGTGATGCCGACCAAGCGACAAGAGAGAAACACAAGCACCCCAGCAGCACGTACTTTTGCCCGCCGCCAATGATCAAAACCTCCGGGTTGGCAGCATCAATGTCCCGCTTCCTCTGGGTCTCCCAGCTCACCGGGCCCGTCATGTGGCCGTCGGCGGGCGGGACCTCAGGAAAGCCCTTCAGCTCCTCCGCTACGGTGTGCAGGGTGTAGAGCTTCCAGCCGTCCTCGGTGAGCACCGCGTTGCCGACGGCCGAAGCTAGAACCTTGTCCGTCTCAAACGAGACGACGAACTGCAGCGGCGCATAGTCTGGGTAGGGTCGATTGACCTGAGGCTCGGGGGTCAGGAACTTGAAGTTCGTGGCCTTGGTCGTGGCGAACAGGTCGGTGGCTGCCTGCAGGATGGCCGGCTTGAAGTTGAAGGTGCGGTAGTCCCAAGTGTAGGAGAGCTTGTCACGCCAAACGCCTAGAATGTTAGACCATGTCGACGTGCGGAGAAGGAAAGCAGACGCTTAGACATAAAATATAAAACCAAAATGCTCACCATAGTCCAAGAACATGTCGGTAAATCCTTGGGCGTCACCGCTGCCCAGGACCTCCGAGAGCCGTGCAACAATACCATCGGCCTCCTTCTGTGCGTCTACGTCGGCTGGCACCTCAACACCTAGGACGTCCACTGTGGGCAGCGCATGGTTGTACCTGAAGTCGTACATGAAGTCGTCTGCCACGTGGGGCTTTTCCGCCCCCACGTGGGAAACGGTAACGGAAACGCCGCCATTCTCCTTTAGGGCCGGGGCCGTGACGACCTGCGCAGTCTCGACAATCGAAGGCATGGCTGTATACGGTGAGCTGGTCGGGCTGGGAGACGAAGGTGAACGTTGGCTTGCGAGGAAGATGCAAAAAAAGCCGAGGGCGACCCTTCGCCGGGACAATTATACATGCTCGCAGCCGGGCCGGCTCTCGCCCGGTCTTGTCCGGTCCTGTCCTCTCCTGCTCGCTCTGCACCCTCCTCCTGCGTTTACCATGTCGTCCAGCCCAGCGCCCAGCGCCCAGCGCCCAGCGCCCAGCGCCCAGCCTAAAACAACAAGAAATGTCCGATGTCAGGCGAGCGCCATCGGGGATAAATTGGCCGAGAGTGCGGGGCGAGCCAGTACGCCGACATAGGTACGATTAGCGTCGTGGGGAACTCTGGGGACACCCCCTCAAGGCGCGTGCCGCACAGGGCGTGCTGGCTGGTCCTCTACCCGAGGTTGCTTTCATCCGTGGCTGCCAGTTTTTACCCACCGTGTCTCTCTTATCTCTTACTGCTACGCCACGAGCAGCGCCCGTCTGACGCAGCGAAATCCGATCGGCTTTGGAGACCGGAGAAGTCTCAGGATATCGGGCGGGCACGACCCAAAAATCATCCGGGCGAGCAGAGCACATGGCCTCATCCCGTAGTGAGCACGCGGGCTACGGGCCTGAAAGACCACGGAAGCAGCGCAAGCAGCGGCCGTACTACAGCTGTTCAGGTATGACTGCCGGCGGCCAGAGGCACGGCCAGAGGCCAGAGTGTGGCCCGGCCGTGGCCCGACCATGACACGATGGCCGCGTTCGAGGTGTTCGGCGCAGATAGCAGCTAACCCGGCTCGTGTGGCCACAGAATGTCGGCGGCTCAAGATGAAGTGTGACCGGCAAGGTGAGGATGCCTACCCTGAAGCATCTGCAGCGATCTTGGATGCTTCGAAGCTGACCCAGCTGCCCCCCCCAGAACCTTGCTCGAACTGCGTGCGGCGGCGACGTGTGGAATTTTGCATCCCCACCTCCACGTCCAGCGAAACGGCTCCATCTCGGTGCGTGTTGCCTGGTTGTCGATATTGGCCTCATTGGCCTCATTGGCCTCACTTGCCCGCTGTGGCCGTCGGTTCTGACAGAAAAAAACAGCCGAAACTCTACGCGGTCCAGCCAAGCCGACAGCCAACATGTCCAGACCATGTCACCGGCGCCGTCTGAGCAGATGCTGGACCAGCCCATGCACCAGACTCAGAGGTACCGGCAGGGGTCACAGCTTGTCGAGACGCCTCTGCAGCCTCCACGAGTCTCTGAGTTTCAGAGCATCCAGCACCTGCATACCCAACTGCCTGGACTGGAGCGCGCCCGGCCGCACAACCCGCCAGTGCAGCGAAGCCTGGCCGGCGGCCACCATGACCTCGACACGCTGGCTATTCTGGCGCAGTCGCTCGGCAGTGTCCCAGAGCACGCTGCCTCAGCAGTGCCGTCGCTGCATTCCCCGGCCTCGGCAGCGGCAAGCCAAAGGACGGATCCGTCGTTCAGCATCCCCAGCGTGTCCGGAGCGCCTAGCAGCACCAACTGCGAGCTGCCGCCGGGGGCCAAGGACGACAGCCAGAGTGGTTCCTACGGCACGCTGATGCTGAGCAGGCGGGGCCGGTCCAAGTATCTCGGCCCGACGGCTGGCAGCGAGTGGCTCAAGGAGTCGGAGATGCAAAACCCCTCGGACACGCCGTTCATGTCCCGGGCGCCTTCGCCCGACCCCTCCGTTCTGATCGCACCCTCCGGCACCATCTCCACCGCCTTCCCGTTCAGCGCCGCGCCCGCCGGCATCAGCACGCGCCAGCTGCTCTCGTACCTGCCGCCGCGCGACGAGACGTGGATCTTGGTCGAGTCCTACTATCGCTATTGTGCCTGGCAGTAAGTGTGGCCATCGGAATGAGCTGGAGGCAGAACTAGAGACTCGCTAGAAGTCTCTACTACGCACAAGAAAAAAAGGCGAGGGAAGAGAAACTAAAGCACAACTAGGCACGACGTGGCTCCAAAGGAGCGGTTTGAAAAGACGTTTGACCGCGTCTACAGGCGGGCGGAAAGGCAGCACCCATCGTCAGCGCCCATTGACCCCCAAGAGATTGCGCTGGTGTTCATCATTATGGCCATGGGTACTTTTTACAACATCGAGATGCCCTACTGTGACCCGTCCGCCGAAGAGTGGCTGCATCTCTCCGAACGAGCGCTCGTCAAGGGCGACTTTTTGTCTAACAACACGGTCGCCGGCCTGCAGACACTGGTGAGTGTATGAACGGGGGGACAGAGCGACGACAAACCACAACCTCCCCTTTTCTTTGCTGTCTTTTTGTTGACATTTGCATTGCAGCATCTTATGGCACACCTGCACTTGTAAGTAGCAGCCGGTGTCGGCCGATATACAATAGCAACGCGGCTGACTTGTGAGTAGACTGCTCGATAAGGGGCGGCATGGTGACCGGGCTTGGCCGATCTGGGGACTGGCTATGCGGCTGACCCAAGCGGTGAGTGCAGTTCCTGTCTATCTTCTCTCTACCAGACCCTGCCCGGGAGAAGGACCGGCGCTGACCGTGTAAGATGGGCATGCACAGGGACGGGGACCGCTGGAACCTCCCAGAGGATGTGGCTGAGGAGCGACGCAAAGTGTTCTGGGAATGCAACGCCGCGGACATCTTTCAAGCACACTGCTTCTCAAGGCCGTACGCTTACCCCCTCGTTTCCGTGATAAATGGCCTTGCGGCCATCCCCCTTGTATGCATATACGCGCTCTGACGTCTGGAGTAGATGTGCCATCAACCCCGAGCATTGCGACACTGCATTTCCCGCCGAGCCACCGCTACCTGACGGCGGGAAAGGCTACTCGATTATCCGGCTAGAGCTTTCGCAGCTGTCAGCAGAGTGGGTGATGCAAAGAGGGGGGGAGATGCGAGCGACATATCGGTATCTTGGGGCTTGTCGACTAACTGCCTTTAGAATCCTGAACATGGCCATGAAAGTTCAGCGGCCTTCGTACTCGAACGTCATGGAACTTGACCTCCGTCTGTACGTGTGCCTCCCTGCAAAGGCCACCGCTCTGTTTTTGTTTTCGTGCCACTAACACAGCCATAATAGCCGCGACTTTGAAAACAGCATCCCCTTTGCACTCCGCTGCCGTGCTGCGCTCCTGGCGATGCCGTCGCGATACCCGCAGGTTGAGAATGCCATCAAGGCTTCTCCCGAGCCGTCACCAAGATCCCTGGCTCTTTCGTTTCGTGTCAGTAGCAATCCTGGTTCAGAGGTAGAGCGAGATTTGTGCTTGGGAGATAGGACGATCGTCGCTGACACGGGCACCAGCAAACCAATCTCGCGCTGAATGTCGCCGAGACGGTCATCAACCTGCACCGGCCGTATTATGCAAAGGCGCTCTACCTGGACAATGCCGAGTCGGTCTACAAGCCGTCTTTCTATACCGTTGTGGAGCGTTGTGCGGTAAGTGGACAACAGCGAACATGAAGCGACTCCCGGGAAGACAAGCAGAGCTGACATGGCGTGGGCGCCCTGGCCAGATCCTCATCAGCATTGTCACCGACATCCACGCGCGCTTTCCCACCGTCAGCACGCGGCAGTGGAACTTCTGGGTAAGGCGTCCTGTCCCTTGCGCTGCTTTTTCTTGGCCCTGCGAGTGAAAAAGGACGAAGAAGCTGATGGCGCCCCGTTGTGCTGTAGTACCACGTCTTCAACGCAGCTCTGTGCCTGGGCACGCTCGTGCTGCGGGACCCGCGAAACGTAATGGCCGGCTTTGTCGTCACCCAGATCGACACGGCCATCGGCCTGTTCACGTCGCTGCTGCAGCACGGCGCCAGCACGGCGCGCTACAAGAGCAACCTGCAGTGGCTCATGAATCTGCGGGCGCGTGCGGAAGCCAAGATTACCGGGGCTGCATGGTCACTGCCCTCGCAGGCGGCGACGTCCCGCAAGGACAACAACAGCAGCGCCGACGACGGTGACCCGTCGCAGCTTGGCGGCTCTGGCATGGCCGTGGACGCGGACTGCCAGAGAGGCTGCAGCGGCGGCTGTGACGGCCACCCTGAAGACAACGACAAGGACACGTCCGGCGGCAGCGGCGCGGGCGGCGGCGCCGACGGCGAAAACGATCTGGAGCTGCTTGGCTGGCGAACGCGCCTCATCGAGCGCGCGGGCCAGCAGAAGACGATCCGCACGATCCCTCTCATGCACACGCCCTCGGGCTCACACGGGTCCGCCGCCTTCCCCACGCCATCCATGCCGCACAGCGGCGGCGACAGCGAGCCGCACCAGCCCTACCAGCAGCAGCAGCAGCCTCCCCAACACTATCACCACCCGATCCCGGGCCAGCTTGGCACGTCCCACGCGAGCTTTTCCGGCGGGTCCTTTCCTGTGATGCCGCTCGATTCGGCCAACGACATTGTAAGTTTGCCCCGTGAGGCATCGTCGACAGCCCTTGTGAAGCCCATTGCGCTAACCATGTCAGCTGCTGGACTTTTGGGATCCCATGTGGGTGCAGGACGTATTTGGGCCGACACCGGAAGACGCCGATGTGCGTTGAGTTTTTTTTTTTTTTTTTTTTCATTCCTTTGGCTAGTATGTTTGTCCATGGTGCAAAGACGGCGGCAGGGAGCAGCCGCAGGGCAACCACTTTATGTAAAAATACGGATTTGGGGGCGGAAAAGTGCAATGTATTTAATCTCTATCTTCAAGTAATGCTATTCAGCTGTATGGTTACGCACATCACAGGCGTCCTACCTTTCTCTATTTGGTTTCCATGATGGGCCGGCCGTCATCGTCGAAATAGACGGGAACGCCGTTGCGGAACGAGTACTGGAGGGCAGTCGCAATCTTGGCTGCCTCGTAGGCGTCGTCGGGGGTGCAGGTCAGCGGCGTGTCGTCGAGGACGGCGCCGGCAAACTCGGCCAGGTCGTTGCGGAAGGACTGGTCGTACAGCACAAAGGCGTCGGGCGTCGTGGCGGTGCGCACGCCGTGGGCGTCGCGCAGCTCGACGCGGTTGATGGCCGAGTTGCCGTTGACGACCGAGTGCGCCTTCGTGCCCATGATGCGCGTGGCACCCTCGAAGCCGTTGGTCAGGGTGCGGCCGAGGTGCGTCGTCATGACCTTTCCGTTGGCGAACTCCACCAGGCCCCAGCCGTTGTCGCAGTCGCCGTACTTGGCCAGATCGCCGTAGACGGCCTGCTGGCCCATGGCCACCACGCGGTTGACCTGCTTGCGGGGGTTGGACAGGCCCTTGGTCGGGTCCAGGTAGTACCGGCCAATGTCGATCTGCACAGGCCGCGTGAGTACTGAGTGCCCGCGCAGCGACTGTATCCACGCGGACTTTGTTCGCTTTTCGCGGGGAGAGAGACTTACATCGTGGACGCCCATGTCGACGAAGATGCCGCCAGACTGGGCAGAAAAGGTCACAAAGAAGCCTGGTCGTCAGCGTTGCATCCAAAAACACGAGAATCAAGGAAAACGCGCAACCGAAAGCCCGCTTACCAGTCGGGTCCTGCTGGTCCAGGCATGCCGTCTCGACGGCGTGGACCTCACCGAGCTCGCCTTTGTCGACGAGCTGCTTGACTTCGCGGTACGAGTTGTCGTCTAGATGCAAATCCGTTTAGCTTTCTTCCCCTCATCTCGTCTGTCCTTCGTCTCAGCGCGGGCAGAGGATGCTCACATCGGCGGCTGAAAGGAACCAGGAACTTGAGCTCCGGTTTCGCCTTGGCCTTGGCCAGCACCTCCTCGGTCGTGATCACGTCGACAGAGATGGGCTTCTCGCACATGACATGCTAGATGGCTGGTCAGCCTTTCCCGTCCAACCAGTTTCTCAGTGTCCTTTTTGTGCGCCTGGGGGGGCACGTACGATGCCCAAGTCCAGGCTCCGGACGATGAGCGACGCGTGCGTGGCTGTCGCCGTGGAGATGAGCACGGCCTCTGCACCGCTGTGGAGGAGCAGGTCCTCCGCATCCGAGTAGTGCTTGGCCGAGGCTGGCAGGTTCTCGGCCGCCCACTTGTCTGTGCCGGGCTTGCTGTCGCAGACGGCCACCAGCTCGATGCGTGGCTGCTCAAAGGCGAGGATCCGTGCCCGAATGACACCCAGACGGCCGAGCCCGATCAGGCCTAGCTTGAGGCGACGTTGGCTTGCCATTTTTGATGGTGCGTGGAGGCCCGTGGCGCAAGGCAAAGGAATGTGTACAAAAGGATGCGTCCAAAAGGGGAAATCAGGTAAACAGGAGACTTCGAGAGCGAGGCGGGCCACACACAACACCGCGAGGGACGGACAAGGGGAAACAGAAGCAGCCTTTTACGCTCCCTGCCCATGGTCGGATATTTTTTTCCAAATTACCCCTGGCCGTTGTCGGGGGGGCACCGGGCGTCTCTGCACTCGATGTCCGGTCCGATCCTGGGGTAGCGACTAGCTTCGGGCTTCGTGGTAACGTCGGACATGGCCAGGCACGGGTCGGGTTGCACCATGGAATTCTCCGATACCCCTTTGTGCGGTCCAAGGCGCATCAAACGAGCCGAGGGACGCTTTTCGTATGTCCGGCACTTGCCAGCGCCTTCTCCGTCAGCCCAGACAGGCGGCCTTCGTCGCGCAGAGCACACGATGCTGCTCCGCTTGTTCACGGGCTGCGACATGGAGCTCTGCGGAGCTGGCGGCCATGCGCACCGTATAGAAGCAGCCTCGCTTGTGTTCTGGGCAGATGCCGTGAACTGCCCACAGCTGCTGGTGCACAGCGTTGGCAACCACAAGACGCCCTCCCCATGGACAATGGACTCGCAGGCGACGAAGACGATTTTCGTGGCTTGCGGCCCAGCCGGCTGTGGCAAGTCCACCTTGGCCGAGCACCTCGTGAGCAAGCTCTCTGTCCCGTACATAGAAGGAGATGACGTGCGCCGCTCCCCCACCGTGAACTGACTCCCGCGCCAGCTTCTCCCTTTCTCTTCGTTTGGCTAACTTGGCTCTCGGGAGGGGGGAGACGTAGTACCACAGGACAAACAGCAAAGCCAAGATGGCCAGCGGTATTCCTCTGACAGACGACGACCGGTGGGACTGGCTCATCGCTCTGCGCAATGCCTCCATCGAGCAGCTGTCCACCTCGAGTGCTGTCGTGGCCACCTGCTCGTCGCTGCGCCGCCGGTACCGCGACGTGTTCCGCGTGGCATCGTACACCAACCCAGGCGTGCGCGTGCGCTTCATTTACCTCAAGGTGAACCGCGAGCACCTGCAGGCTCGTACGCGCTCACGCACCGGCCACTACATGAAGGCCGACATGGTTCGCAGCCAGATTGAGAGTCTGGAAGAGCCAGGTGAGGATGAGTTTGATGTCATCACCATAGACGGGCGACGAGATCGAGCGACTGTGTTCCAGGAAGCACTCGGATGGGTGCACAAAGAACTGGGCGTCGCAAACGAGACCGGTGCTTGAATTCGGACGACGAGCAAAGCAGTCGAGGATTTGGGGGGAAATGGACGGCGTCGTCAACAGGAAATCCCACATTTCGGCTCAGATATGGCCAACAGCACATTGAGCGCGACTGTCGTTGTGTATTCGTGTATCTATTCTATATTCTATGAGAGCCAGGGCTATACAGGGCCGCCAATCTCATGCCAACCAGTTGCCCTGCTCATCCTCCCAGCCATAGTCGACGAGGGACCACCCCTGCAGCGTCTTCACACCGTCAATGTACACGTAGTTGGACTCGATGGCGTCTGCGATCCGGTGCCGCCCAATCGTTTTGTGTGCGTTGCTGATGCGCTCCATCTCGTCGTCGGTCAGCTGGACCAGCTTGATGTTGTCGGCAATGCGCTCATGCGTGATGCTCTTGGGGATGACCGTGATGCCGCGCTGGACCGCCCACGAGAGCGAGACGACACCGGGCGAGCAGCTGTGGCGCGTGGCAATGTCGGTAAACAAGGGATGCGTGAGCACGAGGTTTTTCGTCTGCGTGCCCGGCACGATGCTGCCCATCGTGCCCCAGCTGATGACCTGGATGCCCTTGGACTGGCAGAACGGCACCAGCGCGAGGTTCGGGTTCAGCGCATGCAGCTCCACCTCGTTGACCACCGGCACGATGCGCGCGTGTGCCAGCAGCTCGCTCAGCGTCTTCTGCGTGAAGTTGCTGACGCCAATGGCCCGACACGTCGGCCCCACCAGCGGCTCCATCTTCTGCCACGTCTCGGCCACGGTCGGGCTCTCGTGGATGCGCAGCGGCTTGCACTCGGGCGCCGGCGTGGTGGCCCACGGCCAGTGCATCAGGAACATGTCGACATAGTCCAGGCCCAGGGTCTCCAGGGAGATCTGCAGGGCGCGTGCCGGGTCGTGGTGCCACTCGCCCCAGAACTTGGTGATGACCGTGATCTCTGACCGCGGAATGCCGCAGTTGCGAACGGCACGGCCGACAATGTGCTCGTTGAGGTAATACTGCGCCGTGTCGATCAGCCGGTAGCCGTGCTGCAGTGCGAAGACAATGGCGTCTTCCACCTTCTTCTCGTCATCGGCCTTGATGTTTCCTCCTGTGATCGAGACAGATGGTATGTTTAGCACTGGAAGTAGACAACAGAGAGAACAGGACGGAGGGGCCACCACATCGAAGGACCAAGCATCATCAATGGCTCAATGGCAATTGTATCGTACCCTGAGAGGTCCCTAACCCGACTGCTGGGAAGAGGCAGCCTGTAGAGCATCCTTGGTTAGCCGGGTGCACGGGGCGTTGGGCGTGGCAGCATCATACAGCGGACGCACCATTGTTCAGCTTGAACGTTTTGGTGCAAATCGGATGGTCAGACATGACGGCGTACGGAGTGGTGTGCTAACCAGATACTACGGATCTAAACAGGGGACAGAATGGTGTCTTGAGGGGGTTAAGTGCTAAAGAACGAGGCCGGGGGATGCTACGCTGTGAAACAGAGCTGGAGCTCCCGGAAAAAGAAAGGAAAATTAGAGCCGGTTGGGGTAAGAGCTAAAGCCGTGCGGCCCGCTGAAAGGGAAGCCGACTGCGGGGAAACATCGGGGGTGTTTGGTAGTGTCGGACATATAGACGCAGGATTCACCGGTCATATGATGAGCATCCGTATACGAGCATATCCAAGGCTACCGTTACACTCAAACGACCGTATGCTTGTGCTCCGTACTCCACCTCGTGCAGCGGTAATTCAACACCATGCGTAGAATCTTGTTGCTCAGGAGTCAATTATTCTGCAGCTAGGTGTACGGACATATGTTTTGCCCCTTGTTCTGGGGAGGCTGTACAATATTACAAAGTTGTCTTCCACGCCACACGAGGTACCGGGCGTGGCAGGTCCCCTGAGGGGGGAGGGGGGAGGCGTCGAAGCAGCGGCTATCGTCGCTCCTGGACTAACACTCAACGTGCTCCGCCTTGCTTCCCGTGATGCGTGCACCCGCGACGGCCTTCTCCGCCGAGGAGACCGAGCTCGGGCCGGCTGGCGGGTCCTCGGGAATCGTCTCGTCGATGAAGAGGTTGTCGATTTCTTCCAGGGTCAGGCGGGACGTCTCCGGGAATAGGAAATAAATGGTGGGAGCAAACGTAAAGTTCTAATACGCGGTCAGCTTGAAGAAAGACCAGAGCGCGGGACGATCAGAGGGCGGACGTACCAGGCACATGAAGATGAGATACGTCTTCCAGGCAATGTTGGCAATCATCGTAGGGGTAACCATGACGACCAGGAAGGCCTAGAGCATGCAGTCAGCAGCTGTGCAAGACGCATGCAGCACATTTGTTCTCTCCACGAGCGAGTTGCGTTACTTACAAAGCTCCAGTTGACGGTAACGGCCACAGCGATGCCCTTTGTACGAGCCTTGAGCGGCAAGATCTCGGGCGCGTAGCACCACGGAATGGAGTTGAGACTCGCACCGAAAAACAGCATGTACTGACAGTGCAGGTCATCTATGGTCAGCAACGACGAAAGAAGAAAAGAAAAAGAAAAAACAGAAAATAGACCCTTCGGCAGCGAACGTTGGACTCACAATGATGAAAAAGGCAAGTGCGGCATTGGAGGTTGGCCCCTGCTTGCTCGTACCTTGAAACGACAGGAGAATGGAGATGAACATCAAGGAGAAGCCCATTCCGATGCAGCCAATGACTACCCCCGCGTGTTAGCATTGTGCTTTCCAAGCCAGAGAATGGGGGAGAGCGGGCTGGAGGACATACTCATCGGCCACCTGCGTCCAATCCGGTCGAGGAACAGGGACGGAATGAGGGCAGACGCGGTGAAGGCCAGGTTGATGCAGCCGCCGGCCACAAGAGCAGTCTTATGGGACAGCCCCATGTTTTTCTCAAGCACAGTGGTGATGTAGAACACGAGCATGTTGATGCCGCACATCTGTTGCTGTCAGTCGGCTTTTCTTCTTTTTCTTCTTTTTCTTCTTTTTCTTCTTTTTCTTCTTTTTCTTCTTTTTCTTCTTTTTCTTCTTTTTCTTTTTCGCTTCCTTGCTTTCCTCTGGTGGACGTACCTGGTTGAAAACGTAGGACAGGATGGCCAAGAACACCCGCCAGCCAGTCTGCACGCGGTCTTTCTTGAACACGTGTCGCCACGAGAAGGGGTTCTGGCTCTCGAACTCGAGCGTTTCCACAATGGCGCGCTTCTCGCTCTGGATCACCTCGTCGTCGGGGTTGGCCGCATAGACTTGGCACATGACCTCGACGGCCTCGCTTTCTCGGCCGGCTTGGATCAACCACCGCGGGGTCTCCGGCAGGCCGAGAAGCACAAAGGAGATGAGTATGGCGGGGACAATCTGCACCGCGATGGGGAGTCTCCACGCGATGGCGCCGCCAACGAACGACATGCCAAACGCAAAGAAGTAGGCGATGACGATGCCGCCCGCAGCGAACATGACCTCGGAGGTGACCAGGCGCCCCCGAACGCCACTCCGGCACAGCTCAGCCTGGCTGTGTTAGGGGGCAGCAGGTTAGCTTTGGGACGCACGACAGCAGCGAAAAAAAAAAAAAACAGGAGAGTCTGCTCAGAGAAACATACTACATGGGCACCGTCGAGGTGTCAAGGCCCACGCCTGTTCGTGCCGTTAGCATACGATGTTTTCTGGGGCGCTGCATCGTAGACAGTGGACTTACCGAGACCCGTCACGATGCGTCCGACAATCAGTTGGGGCACCTGTCGGGGGTGGGTGTTAATGTACGTCTGCAACTCGTCGATGCTCCGTCTGTCGAGATGCTTCGGCCACAAAGCTTACCCCGTACGTAGCACACTGAAGCACGGCTCCAGCGCTGATCAGCGCCATTGCTATCCACAGCACGGGCCGGCGGCCAAGTCTACCGCCGATGACAAAGTTGATAACACAGCCGGCAAGACATCCAAGGTTGTAGCTGGCAACTAAATGGGTACAACGCACGCCGTTAGCAGCTGCTATCTCCCACCACCCCCACGGCCCCCCTCTATGCCATATGAAATCTGGTTTGGCCGTGCTCACCGATAAATCCCAGGTAGCCATTGGAGGGATGGTTCACAATTGCGAGAAAATCATTGTTTGTGACCAGACCGCCAAAGACGCCTTGGTCGTATCCAAAGCTGTGCGACGGTCAGCCGGTGCCATGCTTTTTACACGAAAGTCACGTGCAAGTTGGTGATCTCACAGGATGAAGGCTGTGATGCAATTGGCCGAGATGGCCAGCTGCGTCTGGAAGCCGGGCTTGAACCAACTGCTGCGGTACCCCGTGGTTGCACCCATGTTTGCAGACACTCGGCGTTCTTCGCGGGCAGTGTGGTAGAACAAAAAGAGACAGCGGTTGCTTCGGCTGGTCTGGCAGATTCAGTGCGTGGGAATAGGTGAGGATCCGACGGGAATGGCTGGAAAAAATTGAATCCTAGGCCGTCAACTACGGGCGGCGCCGGAGCCTTCTATATACGATCAGTGCCACGTTCGCGTGCTCCATATACGAACGCTTGCATGGGGCAGCTTTGTGGGGCCCCGCAGTCCAGGCGTCGCTCTCTCCACAACCTAGTGAATACCACAGACGCTGCTCTTCACACCTGTCACCTTCGTGCCATGCTCGCCCTGGCGGACTAGTGGGATCGGACATACTTTGTGTCGTACGGCCATGTTCTTGATCTGGTGATAATCGGCAGTTCCACTCATTTCCTGGGGTCGACATGCTGGAGGTGGAGAAGGGCGGAAACGAGGCAGAAAAGGCCGATGCGGGGTGCGAGTCGGACTTCAACGGCCAGAGAAGGAGCCGGTCGCTAAGGAAGGCGGGGCAAGCGGCGGGTTGCCATAGCTGTCTCTGCCGAGGTGTAAAGTCTACGAGACGCCAGCGTTCTCAACAGAACGGTGAGGTAACGCTGAACGCAGAAAGGAACGAAGCAATGCGACAATGGGACAAAAATGGCAATGATGCCGACGTCTGTCGACCATACTGGCGTCCGTGGGAGCCAACCGGAGATATTGCACAGCTGACAGAGGGCACAAACAAAAGGTGACGTCGGGGCGCTGCTCGGCATCGGCAGGCCGCTTTGTCGCGTGACTCTGCAGCATGGGATACCCCGACCGGCAGAGGGTGTCACTTTATGGACCAGGACTGCGGTTCATGTTGCGGTTTCCTCTGCGACCCAACGCCGGATCACACCTAGGCCGGAGCAGCGGCACCGCTTTTGGTTGCGTTCCCTGCTGGGACCCCGTTTCGAGCAGACCACACGAAATGGCCGAGCACGTGTGCATGGCAAGGTTGTCAGATTGAGCCTGTCAAACAAAGATGGGCAGAAACATGAAGAGACAAAGGAAGAACAACTCTTCGACTGACCGTTGGCCGGCCCCTTTTTCATCGGTTGAGTCCTTTGGCCATTTCTCTAGGCAACGGACCCGCTCCCCTTCGCCGTTACCGGAGGCCCATCGCCCCTTGGCGATGCCCATCAGGGTTGGCACAGAACGTCCTAAGAGAATAGTAAAGGTGAAAACAAAAGAAAAACTAAAACTACTCTGCCGTAGTTTTGAACAACGTCTTCTCTCCACCACGCCCGGTGAGAGGTCCACACCCTGCGATGTCCGATGCTTCTTCCAGTCTGCATCACCATCATGGAGGTCTGCTCATAGTCGTCCTCGGCGTTTTCGTCTCCTGATGGCTCAAGGTCGATGGCTCAAGCTCGAACTCCGCTTCGTCGATGTCCTGATCCGAGGCACCTTCCACGCTCCTCGATAGAGATAGGGTCTTGTACTCATGCAGCATGAGTCATGAGAATGGTAAACTCTGTAGAAGCATTTTCCGCTTCGCTCCTGTGTCCGGCATGAACAAACGTACTTCGCATGGTGCTCTTCATCCACTGCCCATCACATCACGGCCGCTGCTTGCTGGGAGAAAGCCGCCTTGCCACTGCTCCTTGCTGCCGAGGCGCCGCAGCACCAAGCCGTTGCAGAGCCAGCAGAACCAGAGTTCGTCGGGCTTGGGCCTCGCTCGTTTCAGGTGGTACACGTCTTTGCGTGTCGCGTCGAAGAGCTTGCCAAACCAGGGACGAAATACGGTGCGAAGGACTGGTGTTGTGCGGTTGGCGATATTGAATATGGTTGAACTCGGTGGAAAAAGGTTGACGATGGTGTAAAGTAGAAATGAGGATTTCGTGCCACTTTGTAGGCTTCTCTTGCCGGTTGCGACTTCCCCAGGTGGCTGCTGCCCAAGGCAACAAACAAGAAGGGCAGGTGCGTCCCGGTGTCGACGGGGCCTTGTCCCACTTATTTTGGGGTGCTTTAGGGGTGCAAAGAATATCAGGCCTTTGGGTTGAGAAAGGGCCTAGGCCGTCCATTGTCTGCTCAGCCACTCCAACGTCAACAATAAAGCCATCCCGTGCAACAAAGAAAGTCGCACAGAAAGGACAACTATCACAGAGAAAGAGACTCACTGTTTTTGTTCTTCTTTCTTCTCTCTTTCTTCTCTCATTTTTTTCATTCTTTATTCAATGTTTACTCGGAATTCTTTATTATCTTTGTTTTTTTCTTCTTCTTTTTCTTTTTTCTCTTTCATCTTCGAAAATGTCCTTGCCGGTGAACAAGACTGCCTATTCACAATAGTCGACGACGGTAGTTCTGTAGAAGAAAAGGGGATCGCAAAATGTATAAAAACGGCGCGTTCTCCCTCTTCCCTTCATCCCTTCTTTTCTATCACTCAACCAAATCACAACGGCAAAGACAACAACGAAAACCACCACCAGGACCAAGACCAAAACCACAACCACAACCACAACTTCACAATGTGCAAGTCATATCTACTGTGCAAGCATGCCGCGTACTGCTGCGGCTGCGTCGTCTCGCTCCCCATAAACCCCTGCAAATGCCTGCCCTGCACCGTAAAGCGTCCTTTCAAAAAGGAGCAGAGCGACACCGCGCAGCTTCCCGTGCAGTGCAAGCTGGTAGTGACGCATGCCGGCCCCTGTCCGCAATGCGAGAATAAGAAGGGGCAAGGACTGGTAAACAACCGTTCCTTCACCTGCCCCCCATCGCCATCTTCGTCCTTGTACGTGCATCGGTCTCTCGACTCAGTGGCTAGTCTGCCACTGGACGACTAAGTCAGAGGAGACGCGCGTATATGAGCATTGTCGGCCGGTACCGAGTGTTCTCCTCCTTTTGCCTTTCCGCTTTCAACCCCCCCCCCCCCCCCCCCTCTCTCCCTTTGTTTTCGCCTTTCTTTGCTTTGGATGCTCCTTAGGGAGTTGTGCTTAGACTTTGAGGAGAGCGTGTAATAATAAAATCATTTAAAAACGTCCGAGTGTTCTGTCTTTTATAAAACTAAATGTGCTCCAGCTACATGTCCCATCCCACAGTCGTCCGCAGAAATGTGAGAATGTCATCTATCTCATCTGGTATTTTATACCAGTGCCCCAGATCCTCATAGACCCTGAGTTCGACTGTGTAGTTTGCACTTTGCATAGTCGCAGCCATGGCCTCGGCGAGCCCAACAGGCACCTTTTCATCGTCACGGCCATGGCTAAAAAAGACGGGGGTGACCGGTGCCGCTGCAGCTGCACCTTTCTCGCGGCTGCTGCCATTGCTCTTGCTGTCGGAAGACAGACCTAACAAGTCCCTCTCAAAGGCGGCTGCACAGGCTGTGTCCTCGGTCTCGTCGGCGTCGTCGTCATCACTGTCATGCTCGAAGAAGTCTTCATCGTGTGGCACCGGCTGCTTTGCCTGTCCAGCCACAGAAATCGTAGCGTCGATGTCTCCCTGGAATGGAAGAAAGCCACACAGCCCGATGAAGCCGCCTAGCTCCTGCACGGCCGGGTCCTGGGCAAGCAGCACCGACACCGCTGCCGCGCAGCCTTGGCTAATGCCACCGAGGACAATGTTGGACGGGGCTATTGACTGCTGCTCCTCCTGCAGAAGTTCCAAGATCGTTCGTGCCGCATCCTGCAGACCTGGCACCTGCAGCTCGCGCCGGTAGGCTGGGTCCTGGAGACGCGCAATGTCGAACCACTGGGTCAGCATGGACCGCCCGAAGGCGGAGGAGCGCCGGCGTGGCGCGGTGGGGAAGACAAAGCGGGCGGTGGGCAGCACCTCGGGCAGTGTGCGGCCGTCGGATGCACGCCCGGTCTCACAGAGGGCGCGACCAAACTTCTCGCCATTGGAGCCGAGGCCGTGAAGCAGCACCAGCGTGTGGGTGTGGGTGCCGCCAGCCGGCTCGATGATAAAGTGCGCCGGTGGAGTCCGTGGCCTCCTGTCGTTCGGTAGCTGTTCCATGTCGGCTAGGTAGAATTTCGAGTTGTAATATGTTCAAGAATGCATGCCTCTGGTTCTTGTCGAATTTTGTAGATGCAGGCCGCGGTAGCGTGGGGTTACAGGAGCTGTCTGCCTACCCCCCCCCCCGCCGCCTCCCCCCAAACTGTGACATCAGGGCTTACGACATGCTTTGCGCTAGAGAGGTAGCAGTTGAACATAAGAAGTGACTGACTGGTTAAACAATCACCATATTATGTATGGTACCCACAAACTTCGTTTTCATCGTCGATACGCAAGTCAAGCCTTCTGGCGCGGCGTATAAAGGACCTGGCCTGCCCTACCCTCTTCCCCGCCCGTATGCAGGTTTATCTGAACTATAGAACCTGTGCTCTACGACCTTTCTTTTGTCCCTAGATCGCCTATTACATTTCCTAGACAGAAGGCGTCTCCCATTAACCCCCTGCCCTTTTCTCACAATGTGTGTTCTCGAGATGAGAGACATTGTCTTTCAAGACTGTGGCCACACCGAGCGGCGACTGTTCCAGATCAAAAAGTGCGACGAGGCCTACGAAAAAGAGCTCGACATCTGCGACGGTGTCGAGGAGAAGCTCGTCGGTGCTTTCACGGGCGAGGGCCTTTGCCGCAGCTGCCGTATCCTTGTCTCGCAAGATGGCAAGAAGAAGGAGGCCAAGTGAGGGGAGTGGGCGCTGCTGAGGGTGGAAAGGGGGTGCAGAGCGGGCATGCGTTGTTTTGTCCTTCATTTTCCGGGACATCTTAGAGACTTCTGACATGAGGATGCTACACTAACAAAGTGACATGGCAATTGCAATACTGAAGTGATCTCAGTCCTAACCAGCAGACATGCTGCAGTGATCTGACACATATGATTCTGCCGTCTCTTACCGCCATCATGTCGGCAGAAGTCTAGGCAACCAACCACAGAGTCGAAAGCAACCAAAAAAGCAATCGCGCAGGGTGACGACCCGAGACAAAGCAGGGAACAATGGGGTACGACTCCGATAGTGACGTCCACGAAGAGTCCGTGACATACCCGCGTATGGTCCAGGTGCGTTGCCCGACAGAAACCCCGTGCCCGTGCCCGTCGCTGCGTCTCCGACTGACGACTTTCCTCGCAGTTCCGGCTCGGCCTCAGCTGGATCCACGCGAAGGCGGACCTGTTCAATACAGTGTTCCCGCACGTTCTCCACCTCACCATTGTGCCGCGGTCCTGGTACGGCCTTGTCCGGCGCTGTTCGGAGTGGCTGACGCCGTCGTTGCAGGCCGTCGTCCGTCGCCTGTGGCCCGGCGCATTTCTGCCGGCGCGTGTCGTGCTCAAGAAGCTGTCCCGTCCTACGGTGTGCCGCACCGAGCTCTTTGACAACGAGATCGCCATGTACAAGCATCTGCATGCCGTCCAAGGCAGCATCGTGGCCCATTTCTACGGCGAGGCATCGTTCCGCGAGGACGACGGGCAGCGGAAGCGCGCCATCGTCTTATCGGTCGTCGACGGCGAAGTTGCCAACCGCCAGGCCGTGCCCATCCCCATGGAGGAGTTCAAGCGGCGCATAGGCGCGGCGCACGCGGAGATGCTACGGCACGGCATCGCATACGACGACGTGCAGCTGAACAATATCGTCCTGCAGAGTGGCAACGGCGACGACGGCGACGACGGCGACGACGGCGACGACGGCAACAACGGTGGCGAGGGTGGCGGGCGTCTGGTCTTCCTCGATCTGGAGTTTGCATTTCCCAGCGAACCGGAGAAGGCCGAGCGGCGCGCGAAAGGCCTTGTGCTGGACTACGGCTACCGGTATCGAGACTATCTCATGACCTGGGAGAATCAGCAACGGGATGGGAAATGGTGATGCGCCGGGCACTGCAAACGTGCATTGCTCATGAAACAATCCGTAGACTGTGGCAGGCCCCAGTCTCGGTGGTCGACCGCTCGAAGTCTACACAGCATGTCCACACTCTAGTCTTTAGTACAGTATAAAAGAGCTCCCGCTTCTTACTCACCTGCCCCGTGCGTCCGGCCGTTCTTGGTGAAAACCTTTTATAATTCATCACTCAGTTTAACAAAAAACAGATCTTCACGGAACCGTGTCGCCGCTAGTCGGCGAGACAGTTTAATCTTTAACTGGCTGTCTCGCCCCGTACAAGGCGCAAGATTCTTACAAAGGGGTAGATAGGTGGCCCCAGAAGGTAAAGAGGAGCGAGAAAACGGACATGGCAATGCCAACCTCGACGATCATGCCAACGTTTGTGGGGGAAAGACCGACAAGGACCATGAAGTAGGGCGCATTGTTGAGCATGGCGGTGCCGGTCATCTGCGAAAGACCGTTCCCATAGAAGACGATTCTCGTCCGGCGCCAGTTGGTCCCATTGAAGCACTCGACGAACGACGAATTGCCAGTTTCACTTTCATGGAGGATGACGTCTTGGATGGACCTGATTGTTTCCTGAACTGCGACCTCGTCATTGCGATGGAGCCGATTCAATGTCGAAACGGCGGCGTTGATCTTGTTGCCGCGCACAAGGTAGTACGGCGACTCGGGAATCAGAAAGGCGCCGAGAGGACAATGGCACCAGGCCAACACCCTGTAGCCGCCCGTGCTCGGCCCAAGATATTGCGATCGGGCACCTGCAGGGCTTCATACGTGCCTCGTCGAAGTGCCGCATGATCAGGCAAGGCATGTGTAATTCGGACGAATCGCCCCGCACTCGAACTCCACGACACGCGCGACTCGGGAGGACATTGGGAGCCCGGGAATTCCGAGATGGAGATCCTTGCCTCGAACCGCCAGGCTCAGCACCCCGCACTGCCCCGGTGTGCTGCAGCTGTATTACGACGTAGGCACAGGATAATACATTCCCGACGATATGCGTCTCCCAGCTCTCTAAAACCCCCCCAAGAGTGAGAGAAATCATCACCGTCTCCCACCGCGACTTGCCTGGGGCTTTTCAGTGCAGAACACCAGCCGAACCCGGCCGTGCCCAAATCGAGCCCCTGGCGGCGCCTCCTGAATCGATTCTTCACCTCAGAATGATGTTTTCGTATTCATCAACTCCTGGGCCGCCGACCGTGGACATGCTTTGTATAGCGGCCGAGATACCTCGAAGATTGCACTCTTCTTTTGAGTTTGAACGCCGGCTGGCTTACACGTGAATAATTAGCTGCCTAATTGGGCTTACCGCCCCTGGTTGCACACAGACTTTTCCCGGTGGATTCAGACCGCCGTAGCGTCGGCGAAGGTCCGACCGCACCGATAAGGACGACGACTAATGAACAACTGCCGACGATGCAGGACACACGCATCTCACTACGCTACACATTGCCCGATCACAGCACAGAATGAATCCTGCCGGGCCGCAGCGGTCGGCAGGCGTATGCACGCAGTGCCGACGGCAAAAGCAAAAGGTCAGTTTATCGTTCGTTTATCGCTCCTGGCGCCGCGATCGGCGAAAGACGTCGCCCTGCTAATGCAACCAAACGGGCAATGCGTACAACAGTGCAATCGGCAAAGCCCGTGTTCAAACTGCTCGCGGCGGCGGATACCGCATCTGTGCCAGCCGACGCCACATGGGGTTGAGCCTGTGAGTGCTGCTGCGCCGGCGGTACTGGCAGCAGCTCCACTGTCGGCGACCCCTGCAGGAGACGCGAATGGTGCATCCGTGGCCCTGTTTGGGTCCGGAACAGTGACGGCGGCACCGACGCCGGCAAGCAGTGGCGCGACACCGCAGCAACGGTTGTTGTCGACGGGGGGCAGTCCCCGGGCGCGGGTCGGGCACATCTGGAACTCGCGGGGGGCGCCGTCGTACCACAGCGAGTCGTACTTCGGGCCGCAGGCGGTGGCAGGGATGATGCAGGTGAACTCGCCCGAGGAGGCGATGCTGCCGGGGGCGATGATCGGCGTGCATCTGACGAGCGGCGCGTACCGGCGCAGCGCGTCCAACGGCCACCACGGGGCGCTGAGCCTGCACGCGCACATCTGGGAGCTGCTGGGGCACGTGCCGCGGCCCAAGGCGGTGGCGGACGAGATGGTGGGCCGGTTCTTCGCCGAGCTCAACGGCGTGCTCGACGGGCTGCACCAGGAGTCGTTTATGAGCCACTACGCCGCGTTCTGGCAGCGGCGGTGGGGCGACGATGACCTGCTGGCGGTGGACCTGCGGTGGCTGGCGCTGCTGTTCATGGTGCTGGCCTTTAGCGAGCTGCTGAGTCGGCCGGCGGACGCGGTGCCGCAGACGCTGCTGGAGCTCGAGGAGACGTCGCTGCAGTTCTTCTGGGCGTCGCGCAAGTGCCTGGTGATCGCGCCGACGTTCTCGGGCGAGAGCGCCGACCTCGTGCGCGCCGGCATCCTCATCACGCGGTACCTCGTCTTCGCCGGGCGCAAGGCCGAGGCCTGGCTGACCAACAGCTTTGCCGTGCGCATGGCCCAGGCCCAGGGCATGCACGTCGACGGCGAGAACTGGAAGCTGCCGCAGGAGGTGTCGCAGACGCGCCGCCGGCTGTGGGCTGCGCTCTACACGCTGGACCGCACGCTGGCGGTGGCGCTGGGACGGCCGTACGTGATCCACGACCAGCACTGCATGAAGACGGGGCGGGGGGAGGACAACAACAACAACACAGACGCAGGCGGCGGACCGGCAGGCGGACCGGAGGCGCTGTCCGCGCTGTCCGGCGAGTTCTACTACCTGACGCTGCAGCAGACGCTCTCGTGCCTGCTGGGCCAGATCCAGGACGAGTGCTTCGGGCTGGCGCCGCGCAGCAGCGCGTCCTACCAGACGTACGCGCTCGTGATGCAGCTGGACGCGCGTCTGCAGGCGTGGGCCGACGCGCTGCCGCCCGTCTTTCGGCTGACGGAGCCGGACACCGCCTGGGACGACGCGCGGCCGCACCTCTACTGGCAGCGCCTCTACCTGCACGCGCAGTTCCTCTTTGTGCGCATCACGCTGCACCGCTCCTACGTCGTGCGCGACTCGGCCACCGACCGCTTCCGCTACAGCCGCGACATCTGCATCGCCGCCGCCTGCGCCGACCTGCGCCTCAAGCTCGGCGTGCGCCGCGCCAGGATGGCCGACCGCCTCAAGGCCAGCCTTGCCGCGCACCACCTGTTCAACAGCGCCCTCGTGCTCGGCATCATCACTGTGCGCGAGCCCCTGTCCGCCGATGCCGGCCCCATCCTCGCCGACCTGCAGGCGTACTGCGACCTGCTCGCCGCCGACACCTGGTCCAACGACTTTGTCCTCGCCGAGGTCAAGGTCATTGCGCTGTGCATCGCGAGCGCCCGCAAGACCCGCCGCGAGGCCGCCGCCGCCCTGCTCGACGAGCCCGCCTCCGTGCTGTCGGCAGCGGCCACGACAGCCACGACAGCCACGACAGCCACGACAGCCACGATCGACATCCACGCGAGCCCGCAGCACAGCCAGGGCGGCACCGCACGCGACGCCATGTATGGCAATGAGCAGTGGCTGGACGCGTGGCTGGGGCCGACCGGCACCTTTCCGGAGCCGGTCGACTTCCGTCTCTGGGAGGACCTCGTGGACAACCTGGAGCACCGAACATGAACCGCGCCACGCCGCACTTGGAACCTGGAGAGCAGCCAACAGTGCCGGCTCGGGACAGACCATGGGCAACCCACGAGAGTGGATGACTCGGCGAAAAGGTTTTGGTAATCTCACTTTGTCGTTGCATTTGTCTATCCATCTGTCTATTCTATATTTTTACCAAACCATGCTCCGTTCGTACACGCAAAGGCAACACTGCTACAGGGCATAGCGGTAGTCTGGGTGGAAGTCACCTCCCTTGCCATGCTCAATCGCTTTCTGTCTCTCCTCCGCGCTCATGCTGTCACGCTTCGCATTCTGGTGCCGCAGCCAGAGGTACAGCACCAAGTGGCCAACGCCTCCCATAAGGATGGATCCCAGCGAGAAGCTGAGGCCGAGAACGTATTTGCCGTTGACGGTTTTCTTGAAGATTTGTCCGACCTGTTGCCCTTGTCAGTTGATTGGCACGTAAAGAAGAAAATAGAAGAAGAAAAAAAGAAACAGAAAAAAAGGCAACAAAAGTCGGGCACACGTACCACAAAGCCGGCGCAGTTTCCGAGCGTCTGGTTCATGCCAATGGCCGTGGCGCGCTTGTGGTAGCCGGCATGCGAGTTGAGGAGCCAGGTGGCATTGACGCCGACGACGATGTAGATGCCCGGCGCAATCAGGAACAGCGAGAAGTAGAGGGCGCCGCGCTGGCCGGCGCCGACGCCGAGGTTGACGGCGTAGCCGATGGCCGTGACCAGCACGGCCGGCACCATGAGGAAGTAGCGCGTCTTGTAGCGGTCCGACAGCCAGGACATGAAGGTGTAGGCGGCCGAGGCCCAGAAGTAGACGGGCATGGTGAGCAGCTGCGTGGTGACGGTGGAGAAGCCAAAGGACTTGATGATGAGCGGCATGAAGCTGGACAAGCCAAACGAGCAGATGTCGCCGCAGAACTGGTTCCAGCAGCTCACCCACAGCTTCGGGTCCGCCACCGCCTTGCGCACCTCGCCCCAGTCAAAGTCGGGCCGCCCGTTGTAGCGCTGGTTGAGCAGGGCGCGCGTGCGCATCATCTGGCGGTCCTCCTCCGTCAGGAAGCGCGCCGTCTCAAAGTTGTCCGGCAGGAAGAAGTAGACCAGCACCGCCACCGCCACGCTCGCGCAGCCCTCGATGATGAACAGCCAGCGCCAGCCGGCCTTGCCCTGCACGCCGTCCATGTGCAGCAGCGCATAGGCAAACAGGCCGCCAAAGGCGCCCGACAGCGCCGACGACACAAACATGTAGGAGACGCGCAGCGCCTGCTCCTCGGCCCTGTAAAAGGTGCTGATGTACAGCGCGAGGCAGGGGAACATGCCGGACTCAAACAGGCCCAGCAGAATGCGCATCGCGAACAGCTGGCCCCGGGTCTGCACGAAGCCGGTGCCGATGACGACAATGGCCCAGCCAAAGACGAGGATGGGGATCATGCGGCTGGGGCGCAGCTTCTTCATGAGCAGCGAGCAGGGCACTTCGAACGAGACGTAGAGGACATAGAAGAGCGTGACCGCGTCTGCAAAAGCGGCACCATTTTGTCAGCAAGGGGAGAGTCCCGGGCAGAAGGAAAAAGAAGACGCAGCAAACACCACAAGCAGCACTGTTCCATACTTCCGAGGTCGCCGCTGGTCATGCCGAGTTCCTTGGTCATGCCGGCAGAGGCCGCGTTGCCAATGTTGGACCGGTCGAGGTACGCGCAGAGGAAGATGAGCGTCATGATGGGTGCCAGCCAGATGTCCAGCTTCATCAGGAGCTTCTTCTCCTTGGCCGGGTCGACATACAGGTCGGCGTCGGCCATGGCCTCGTCCGTCATCTGCATGTCCTTTGTTTCGGTCTTTGCGTCCATTGTGCTCATGTCGAAGACTGCTGTCGAGGCGGAAATGTAGTGGGAGGATGTGCAGCGCTGGAGATGGAAACAGGAGCGTCTCGTGTCAAAGTATATATAAGTATAATTCACATACCCGATCCAACGGAAGAAGCAACGATAGCTGCAAAGCGTGGCCGATCTGCGCTTATCACTCCACTGCAACTTCTCTATCTCCAACCCTTTCGCACTCACTCTACGGCCGCGCTACGGCGAAGGATGTGACAGATGCCTCCTGCAACGGCCACACTACGGATACGCTACGGCCAAGCTACGGCCACGCTACGGCGGCGATACGCAAACAACATCGCCTGGCACCATCCACGTCGGCGTTCCATCGTAAGATATAAGGCGAACTGCATAGTAGGTATTAAGTACGGCCTGTGCCAAGCCGACCACCACCTTACAACCAACCGCTGCCCCCGGACACGGTTGTCGATTGCACGATGCCCGTACGTGGTCTCTCCAGCTTCACAGCCTACCGCTATTACTACTTACTTATCATGTCTAGGTCTGGAATCGGTTCGTTCGCTTCCTCTCCGAGGACGGCAAGGAATACGGAGGCGAGCCGGAAGATGCCTCCATTGACAGTAAGTTGCACAGCCCACACCATCTTTCTCGTCTTCCTCTCCCGGCTAATCATAATATAGTCGGGCTTGCTCTGCTCGGGTCTGTGCCAGTCCACGTCAAGGTGCTCACCGACCCGTCGCCGCTCTCGGACAATGCCATATTTACGGGAGATATCAAGCTCGTCAAAAAGGTGAGGCAAGGTCGACAGGCCTAGGCTACCTGCTGTTTGGGGGAGAGAGCCGCTGCTGACTGCCTGGGTGGGCGCCCTAGTTGCTCTCGCCGTTGTCGGCACAAGAAGTCGGCACCATTCGGTGTGTGGGCATGAACTACAAGGACCATGTGGTACGTGTTGTCTTGTCTGCGGCGGCAAGCTGTGGCCAACGCGGCCTGCATTTTTGCACGCAGTGCGGAAAGCGAGGCTGCCCACATGCTCACCTGCCTAGGCCGAACTCAACGGAACCATCCCTACGGCACCCGAGATCTTCACGAAACCCTCCACGACTCTCATCGGGCCCTCCGATCCCATCGTGCTTCCCAAGGCAGCACCCAAAGCCGTCGACGGCGAGGTGGAACTTGCCATTGTCCTGAATCGGGAGTGCAAGGACGTGGACGCGGCCGCTGCCATGGACTACGTGCTCGGCTACACACTGGCAAACGACGTCACCTGCCGCGACATCCAGGCCGGCATCCTCCAGTGGGGATACTGCAAGGGGTTCGACACGTTCTGCCCGTTGGGGCCGGCTCTCGTATCGCCCAAAGCGCTGCCAGACCCCCATCTGCTGGAGCTCAAGACGGTCTTGGACGGCAAGGTCCAGCAGCACGGAAACACCAAAAACATGATCTTCAGCGTCCCCCACATCATCGAATACGTGTCCAGGGTAAGGCTCACGAAACAGGCTGGGCAGACAAGACATGCTGTAAAACTAACGGGCCATATTCATATCCATAGGGCACAACACTGCCAAAGGGGACAGTCATCTTGACTGGTACACCAGCAGGCATTGGGCACAGCTTTAATCCTCCGCGGTACCTCCACGACGGCGCCGTATTGCGGCTGGGCATCAGCGGCGGCATCGGCACATTGACGAATCCCGTAATCGAAGCGAGATAAGGAAGGCTAGCTGGAATGCTGCAAGGGCAGCGAGTCGTCGCAGCACTGGCACCGGACTATGTTTAAACCAAGGCGATGCATGCCTCTCATTGCTCAACAGCTGCCCGAAGCCCAGGCTCTGTGGCTGCACTCGCACACGAGAGCACAGGGGGAACACGCGAATGATTGTTGCGTACAAACAGATTCTTGAAACTCCTGAGCTGGCAGCTTTTGGCCCATCCTATGTGGGCTAAACAATAACAGCGAGGCCTCGCGTTCCGGTGTAGATAGTAGACAGAGGCAGGACACGACACCGTCTGTATAGTGTATTGGGCGAAAGTAAAATCTGACGGTGCCGGTAGACTCTGGAACGGATATGTTACGTTAAAAACTTAATACTATAGCTATATAGCTGGGAAATTATCTACTGTTACGTCTTTAACTTCGACACGTATCTTCTCTTCCCAGCCGGCTACGGCTATGGCACAGCAAGTAGACGCTACACAGCGTATGTTGATTGCAGAATTCTCCGGCAAGGAACACAACCCACCCCCACCTTTGGCCGACAGCATATTGGTTTGCAGCACTGCTGACCGCCGGAACACGCCACCGCACGACGTCTGCCACCGCCCCAAGAATTCCCACGCCTTCGACAGCGCCAAGGGTCCTGTCGAGCGAACGCTGGAAGCGATATAAAACACTACGAAATGGGCGGCTGCCAGGTTGCGCACTGGGCCCGCACGGGTGAGTTTGTCCCCAAAGCCGACGGCGACAAGTCGAGCGAGGCACCGACCAAGACGGCCGAGGACAAGTTCGACTTTGCGTACAACCACGGCGTTGAGGAGGTCGGCTCTGACCTGTCCTCGCTGCCCGCTGAGCTGGTTGGGGTTGAGGGTGACCCGCTGATCCCCACGCCCGCCGCCATTGACCGCGTTTTCCGCGAAGCGCGTGCAACCTGGCAGCACTTTGTCCGCGAGGCCGAGGCGCTGCCACCGTGCTCGTTCCCCCGCCATCTCAACAACCCGTACATCTTGCTGCAAGAGGTGCCGGCATTGCCCGACCGGTTGCCGTCGGCGGGTCTGCTGGCTGGGCAGCCGATCTGGCACGTATCGGATCCCGAACACGCGCAGGCAGCATCACTAGGCCCTGGGCCAACCGAGGACGGTGCTCTTGACCTGCAGACCGTTGCTGGCCGGCGCGAGGAACTCGTCTTGTGGTACAGCGATGCCATAGCATGCCGCACCTCTTCGGCTGCACGCCGCCCGTCGGATGCACAGGCTGTACCGTCGCGTGGCCATCTGATCCTGACGCTTGGCTGGGCGTATATCCTATCCGTGCGTCTCCTGGAAATCCAGGGTCGGCCTGTCGTGTACACGCAAGATGCGCTGCAGCCGCAGAGCGCCACGGATGCGGCGCGCTTGCGACAGCAGGGCCGGCTGGTCCTGAACCTGACCGGCGACGGCGTCTCGTCGCAGCTTGTCCGATGGCTGTGTGCGCTGCTGTCGCCACGGCTTGGCTGGCGGGCAAAGGGGGCCCGGATGGTGCCGCCGTGGGCATCGCTTTGTGCGGGCGACGTTGTCTTTGCAGTGGCCGCCAACGCCAACGTCCAAGAGACCTCGCCGCCGACGTCGGCAAGCGCTTTGAGGCTCCTTGCCGAATTCTGTGCAATCTATGGACTAGATGCGGTAGATGAGTCAAACGACACTGTGGCGATTTCGCCCATCACCGCGGCATTCGTGGCCGCGCTCACACTCCCCTTTTACCGACTGTACGACGTGCAACCCCAGTTTGCAGTGCCGCGGCTGCGGAGACGCAAGCACTGCAGAGACGAGGGGCCGTTGACGTGCATCAAGCGCTACGTCGCCGACTTGAACTATTTCATGACACTCAGCATCAGCCCGCGGTCGGTGGCATCCGTCGTCTGGAGCGTCTTTTGGCAGCCCGACATTGATGCCAACCTGGTCAGCCCCTGGCTGGCCGGCACGCTCGATGCCCTGCGCCCGACTCTGGCGTCGTGCAACGTTGTGAAGCTGGTGCAGACCTTTGCCCTGCGCCGGCCGCGGGTTGCTCTCTGGTGGCTTGGTATCGGTCTGCTGGGCAACCAGCGCATTCTCGAGTGGGCGGCGCGGTATTTGGAGACGCTGGAGGAGCAGGAGGGACATGGGTCGCTGGCGACGCCCGACATCACCGCGTTCGCTTGGACCGGCGTCCGGCATGCCTTCTCACACTCACCACCGCCGCACCCCTACAAGGACCCGTCCCAGCCGGTCGCGCGGGCGGACCTCTTGTGGCACCGGTTGAACTTCAGCCTCCAAAACGCGTTCTCGATGCCGCTGGCTTGGCGCCCCTTTGGCCATGTTGGCAAAGATTGCATTGAGCCGGACATCTGGCCATGGCTCGAGCACGGGTGCCGACGGCGGTACGTTACGTGGGTATGGTGGATCAAGGCGAAAGATAACGCCGTTCGCAGCGAGGAGCGCGGCTTCCAGGCCGACACCGGCCGAGCCGTCCAGAACGTGCCCGATGTTCTCAGCACGCGCCGCAGCACAGCCCCGAAAAGACACACCGGCGCCGCGGCAACATCCGGAGAAGCAGTCATCAAGCTCGAGCCGTCGATGGAGGCGACGCTGCGTATGGTCAGCTTTTGCATGGCGGATGTGCGGGGAGAACAAGACATGAGCTTGGCTGTTTTAAACGGAATCTGGTCGCACAAGTGGCTGCGCGGATGGGGAGGCTTTGACTGAAAAGGCATAGGTCACCAGACCTAAAGAGAGCCCCAACGCTGTGTGATACCGGCACATCAGCGTTCCGTGCACCCTCAAAAGCCGCGTGCGGTTACGGCTGTCCCGCAGGCCCGCCTCGTTGCACGGGGGGCCCCTTTGTTGAAATGCGAGGAAGGGCACTCATATTGTCCGGGCTCACTGCTCGACCCGAGTTGACTTGTGCGAACGCATGGCCACCAGTGTAAAGCGTTGAGTCGTCGTTCAACGGCGTTCTGTTGGGGCGCACGTGCAAGACGACGGGAGTAGGTGGCGATGAGGTGTGTTTTGGAGTGTGTTTGGAGTGATGACAAACGAGCAGTGTCAATTTGGTTGCCCCGTGGCAAATGCGCTGTTTGCACTGCACACGGCTACGCTCACCGCCACGCACTTTTGACTCCGTCTTGCCCCCTTCCCTCTCACTTTCGCATCATCAAAATACACACTTTCCAACCCCTAAATCTCAGAGCTGCAGAAGCGAACAACGCCAACCACAGCCGAAGACGAGTGAGGGCTGCAGGGTCAGTTGCCCCTGATGCTGGAGATGGCACCGAAGGCGCGCACCGCGGTCAACAACAAGTCGTGCCCCGACTCACTTTCGCTTCACATCTGTGTCAGCGCTGCTCTCATACCTGGAAACGGCGTATATCGACCCTGGCGTCGACTCCATGACTGTGGCAAGTGTGGTGCCGAAGTATTTAACAGCCATCGACCAGCCCTCCAAGCCCGCGTTCGTAAGATCCGTCTTCGTTTTCTCGCAGAGCAGAAACTGCTCATCACCACCAATTCGAACAAACCTCATGAACGACTCCACATCGAACTCTACGGAGTCTTTGGAGGTCTGGTTTCTCCGATGGGACTCGAAGAATCCTTGGCTGGGAACGGGGCGACTCGGTCTCGGTCCGACCTGCCACCCAAATCGTCCGTCTCGCAAGGTGAGGGAGATTCTAGCGGCGGCCCGTCGTTCGAGCGCGAAGGCAGTAGCTCTTGGCTAACAATTGTCTTTGGGGCAAGGTTTACCCTATGGCTCGAGTCCCTGCACACGAAAATACGATTCTGCTTCGCACGCTCCAACTACGACATCAAGATCGTGATGCTGGCAACGGCCTTCCAAGACATCAAGGGGCCGCTACGACTCACAGTCGAAGGGGTTTTCTTCCGGCAGCTTATCGGTCCGCGCGAGGACGACACTATACTGACAGATCGTGCGCTGCAGTGGATAGTGTCCAGAGCCCGGTCTCGGTAGAGGCCACGACTCTTATTACTGGCGTGCGGCGTCTACCGTGTTGAAACAGGCAGGGTGGCCTGGGGGAGACGCGGGGCTGTCCGAGCAGCAGCGGCCGGTGGTCGTTTGGGCCGGTGCACACCCGCGCGCCGTGCCCACGACTTACTGGGCTACAATATCGGATGTTTTGCGGAATGTGCGCTCGGCCCTAGACAATGACGGCCTGCACGACGTCGAGTGTGAGCTCCGCGCATCCCTGTTGTCCCTTGCGGCCAGACCGCGTCTTCTCCCTCCTGCTCGTGGCAGGCACCGAATGCGACAGAATGTGCAGGAGACCGAGGCCACCCTGGCTGTTGGAACCACGGTTGGACAAGCCATTGCGCGCAGAAACAACCCAACACTCGAAGGAACTCAATACATACACATACGCACACATATCACATAACCGACCGAACAAAGTATCTGGCATGATGCGCGCATGCGGGGCTTCTGAACAGAACCATAAAGGCGCTGTTTATTTATTCAAGTTAGGCGGTGGAAAAGAAAAAGAAAAGGTATTCGTCGTTGTTGTTATCGAAATGGTGACGTTGGGGATGGTCGGAGTTCTGAGCAGAAGGCCCGTCGAGAGAACGTGGATTAATGGTGTCTTGATTGATTGCCTGCTTGTTGCCTTTCTTTGTTTTTTTTTTAGAAAAAGACAGAGGAAGACCTCTACTCCCGCCACAACTTAGTCTTAGGCCGCAGCTTGGCCAGGCTTGAGACTCCCGATCAGAAGTCGGCACTCTGGGTAAAAAAAATAAAAGAAAAGAAAACTTTACAGCATTTCATACATCAGAAAACCCAAAGAAAGAGAAAACCGATAAACCGCTCGAGCCCAAGTCAATGTTTATGAGACGAGCTATTCGCACCCTAGAATTGGGCTATTCGCACACTAGTACATCGTAGTGGGGTCAAGTCTTCCAAACAAATACATTTCATTGGCTACAAACTGAACAGCATCTAGACCCCTAAGACAATTAACACAAGAAAACCCGACACTTTCATCCGAATAGAAGCAAAGAGAAATGACGATGAGTAGCGGAAGGGGCCATAGCTCTAGTAGTACGTACGTCAAGTAAAAAAGCATCTTCGTGAAGAACTTCGATCTGCTCGTGGAATTCGAGTGTTGTTTTCGAGGCATGCTGGCGGGAGATGAGGTGAAGCGATCTTATTGGCCAGAATTTGCTCTTATGGGACTTGGCCCCACCGCGATGTATCAGTGTGCAAATAGCCCATTTTTAGGGTGCGAATAGCTCGTCTCATGTTTATATAAGCTTTTTTCCCCTTAGGCTGCCGCTCCCCGTCTGTTACGGCCATCGTTTGGCACAACCCCGAATACGTCTGTCTATGGCGTGAAGCGTCCAGGGGTGATTCTCGCCCGCCGATCTGCTTGTTCGTTGTGCTTCAGCCGCTGACGCGGATCCGTGAGGTTTGTCCAGCGAGTCTTCTTCTTCACCTAGCTGCTCCTTCTGCCACCACAGGACCACAGCGTCCTTGCTGCTCCCCCTTCTTGCGAGGAAGACATGGCGACGTCCCCGCGGTGGTGATGGCCGGGCAGGGCCGTGTGCCCAGAGCGGGATGATGGGACCAAATCAATCCGGCATACCCCTCGGTGGCGCAGTAGAAGTTGACGCAGATAACAAAACGGCATCATTTCGCCCCAGACTGGCGTGTGATGGCGTTATGCGCGCGCCGGCCTGTGAGTGGTCCGGACAGCGACGCCGGCGCCGCGTAGCCGTAGCAAGGTTGCTCCGCTCACTTCGACTGACTCTGCTCGCTCTCTCGCGCGGCCCTTGTGCACGCAGTGTACATCGCCATAGCACAGCAATGTTGCAACAGCGCTGTGCAGCGCTACCATTTCTGCCCACGGGGAGGGGGGAGGAGCGTGGGACAAAAGGGGGGGCTCCACGGCATGACGAGATCGCCAGGCATGTGCCGTGCGTGGGGTGGTTGCGCGAGCTCCTGTTCCGGAGGGAACGCCCAGCTCTATAAAGAGGACGGGCAGCCAAGCATGTCTCGGGCACGGCAGAGGAGAGGGAGTGCACCACCCTGTGCAGCCCTCGTCCGTTGATCTGCGTTGGCCATCTCGTCCTCTTGCTGTCTCTCTATCCCCTCCCGCTGTCTCACTTCGGCCTTCTGACTTCCTTACTTCTCAGCCCCCAGCCCTCAGTCCTCACTCTTCCCTCCTATCCGAGTCCTCCCTTTAAAATGGCCCCGCGATACCGCCGTGTCGCCGTGATCGGCGCTGGCCCGTCCGGCCTCGCAGCGACACACGCGCTGGCCAGCGAGAAGGCCTTTGACACCATCCGCGTGTTTGACCGGCGCGACAGCGTAGGCGGGTTGTGGTAAGGAGCCGATGAGGCATCAGCTCAACGCGTTCTTTAGTTCTCTGTCCATTGATTTCTTGTCAGAGATGGAGGGAGTCTGACCGCCTCGACAGGCACTACGACCCCGTGCCGGACGTCTTCCCCGAGACGACCGGCGTCCCCGAGCAGCAGACGCGCTCGCCGCCGCCGGGCGCCGTGCTGCCGGCATTTGCGCCCGCGGCCGCGCCGGATCCGCGCGCGCGCTCGGCGCTGTACTGGGACCTCGACAGCAACGTTGGCGCCGAGGCCATGGCGTTTACGCACACGCCGTTCCCCGTCGCCAACTCGCCCGTGTCGATCGAGCGGTACGGGCACGGCAACCCGTCGCGGCCCTACGGCGTGATCCACGACTGGATCGAGGACCTGTTCCGGCCGTACCTGTCGCTCGTGTCGCTGCGCACGACCGTCGAGCGCGTCGAGAAGCGCGGGAGCGAGTGGGTGCTGACCCTGCGCAAGGCCGGCGTGCCGTACCGCGGCGTCGCGCACGACTACTGGTGGACCGAGTCGTTTGATGCCGTCGTCGTCGCCTCGGGCCACTACCACGTGCCGTTCCTGCCTGCCATCCCCGGCCTGATCGAGACGGCCAAGAGGTTCCCGGGCCGCTTTGAGCACTCCAAGTCGTACCGCAAGCCTGCAAAGTACGCCGACAAGGTAATCCCCCCCCCCCGGCGTTCATTCCTTCTGTCCAACACCCCCCTGGATCACTGGCCTCTGACGACAGACTCTAGAGAGTGCTCGTGGTCGGCGGAAACATCTCCGCGGCCGACTTTATCCAGGACCTCCACGCCATCGTCAAGGGACCCCTCGAGGTCGCCGTGCGCGCGCAGAACCCGAAGCTCGAGGCCGTCTACCGCCTGCCCAACGTGCGCCTGCACCCCACGATCCGGGCGATCGGCCCGTGTCCGGACGGCAACGCGGTCGAGGTCACCTTTGACGACGGCACCAAGGTGACCGGGCTCGACCACGTGCTGTTTGCGACGGGCTACCGCCTGCAGTATCCGTTCCTGCACCCGAACCCGACGACGCCGGAGAACCGCGTCGCCGGCTTCTACCAGCAGGTGTTCCACATCGACGACCCGTCGCTCACGCTCGTCGGCCAGGTGAAGGCGGGGCTCTCGTTCCGCGTCTACGAGTACCAGGCCGTCGCCGTGGCGCGCTTCTACGCGGCGCGCAACAGCGTTCCCCTGCCGCCGGCCGCCGACCAGCGCGCGTGGGAGCAGGCGCGCGTGCAGGCGCTCGGCGCCTCCAGCGCGTTCCACGCCATCGCGCCCGACTTTGAGCCGTACTTCAACTGGCTCGCCGACTTTGCCGGCCGGCCGGCGCTGGGCACGGACGGCTACGCGCTGCCGCGGTGGCAGGACGCGTGGTCCGAAAAGGGGCTGGCCCTCCTGGACCTCAAGGACGCGTACTGGAAGAAGCTGTCTGCGCAGAACAAGGCCGTCAAGGCAAAGCTGTAGTCGGAGCAGCGGCAGGGCCATGGCTTGGGGCCTTGGGAACCATGTCGTAAAGTAACGTCGTAAAGTAACCATAACGAGAATGGGATAAAACCCCTTGGACACGCACGAGCAGGCTAGGTTCCCTCCTATGTCCATTGCCTCGAGCATGATCGCCGCATCAAAAGATGAAGACCATGAAACAAAAGTAAAGTAACGGGGGGAGTCGGGGGCCACCACGTTTCTTCTCGCTTGAGATAAAAACATAAAATCAGTAAAGAAAGGAGGAAAAGTAGATTGGCTTCGTGCGACAGAACATGGGCGCGCAAGGCAATTTCATTGTTCTCTAAACAGAGTCATGCGCACATAGGGGATAGAAAGTAGATGCATTTCTTGGATTTTTGCTGTTCTGTTTCGCTTGGCAAGAAAAGGCCTGTGCCGTTTCCGCGGGATTCATCGTCCCCCCATTCTGTATGTTCCGGCATTCCCCAAATATGACAAAAGATGGCCATAGGACAATCAACAAAAAGCCAAAACAGCTCGGATGCAAAGGGTATCTAGCAAATAACTATGCGAGGCAAAAAAGAGGGAGGCGGCCACTGGGACCCGACGAACGGAAACAAGAGGACAAAGAGATGAGGCGGAGGCAAGGACAAGAAAGAGGGTGCGTTTCCTGGCTCGGGGTATGCAGAGCTTGCAGCACTCCGGAGAAGGATACACCAAGAGACGAGACGCCAGGGAGCAGGCACGTTAGGGAGCAGGGAAACCGACCCGAGAAGAAAGGTGACCAACGACGGTTATGATGTTTGGGGTTTTTCTTTTTTTTTTTTTGTGAAGAGATCCGATTTGCAACAATTTTCCTTTTTTTTTTGGTGTTTTTCATCCGCCATTTTGACTGTTTTTGAAGTGTTTCTTTGCTGCTTTCATCTGTTTTTTTTGTTGTAGTTGCTGTATCGGCTCGTCGAGATGCTGGGTTTTCCGTCTTTTTTTTACGGTTGCTTTGCTGTAGTTTTTTCTGACTGACGATGGTAGGAAATGGGCTAAAGGAATGAATATGGTCGGTGGTAAAATTGGGAACAGGAAATGCTGAATAGCTTGTCGGTGTCGTGATGGTCTGTACGTCGTCTCGTCGTTTCTTTCTTCGGGGTATCGGTTTTGCTGCTTCTGCTTTCTGCAGTGATTTGCGGTTCGCGCCGGGCACATCAAAACAGCGGCTCGCGGGACCGCGGCCGGCCCTCCATGGAGTCGCGCGGCGACGGCAGAATGTCCAGCAGCTTGGCGCTGCCCGCGCTGATGTGGCGCGCGTGGCCCCTTCCGAGGTTCACGCTCGTGGCGCGCTGCACGCCGGCGTCTTCGTCTTTGAACTCGCTGCTCGCTTGGCTGATGGGGCTCGTCATGCTCACCGGGCTGCCGGCGCTCGACGCCCCGCCGTCGCTGCCCTCCTCGCCGTCGAAAAACGTCTTGAGGAGCCCCTCGCGGCTCTTGACGAGGTTGGCCACGCGCGCAGGCCCGACGGTCTCCACCTTTCGCTCGCTGACGACCGTGCCCCAGCGGGCGTCGACCTCGCCATCGGCGGCAGCATCCATTTCATCGTCGCTCGACGGCAGCATGTCGCCGGTCGACTCGCGCTGGTTCCGTGCGGAATACGAGTCCCCGCCGGGCGAGTCCTGGGCCAGGCGACTCAGGTACTCGTCGTCCATGACGACGCTGGACGCGTCTTCGTCTTCCGCAGGCGCGCCGGAGAGGGCAATGGCTGCCTGCGCGGTGGCAATGAGCTGCGCCGCTGCGGGCGACAGAGGAAGCTTGCCATCCAGGCTGCCCGATTCGCCCGACGCCCAAGACTGCTCTTGGTGATGGCGGTGATAGGGCGGCTTCTGCTTCTGCTGCTGTGGCTGCTGCTGCTGCTGTTGGAACGACCGCGATATGCCGTCGCCGGACCTCTGTGTCTGGGAAGTGTAACGGCGAGAGGCGACACGTCCTGACAGCCACGAGCCCTCCGAATCAATGGACGCAAGGGACAGCGACTGCGGGGGTTCGGGCGATGGATCTGTATCGTCCATCTGGAGCCATGATGTGGGCGTGTCGCGTGTCCCGTTGGTCGTGCTATGTCCCATACTGTTGCTGTCGAAGGAGGAGTGCTGCTGCTGCTTCTGCTGCTGCTCCTGCTGCTGTTGTTGCTCCTGCTCCTGCTGCTGCTGCTGCTGCTGCGGATACTGGAAGAAAGAAGAGTGGGGGATAATGATCGACTCCTCCTCGTCGTCACGCTCATGCCAGCGAGAGCCCATAATCGGTTCGATCATGTCCTCTTGGGTGTGGGCCTGGACTGGCTCTGGATCAGCTGCAGCGGACGGCGGCTGGGGGGCCGGAGGCGATCTGAGGCTCTCGGGCAGGTCTTCGCGGAACCGAGACATTGTTCGCTGCGGCACGGACGACTTGGCTTTGAATGGGTGTTCGCTGGCTCGCGGCGGTGGAGCGACGTTCGTTGCCGAGGTCGCTGATGCTGCGGGTGTGGCCAGCCCAGTCGCATCTGCTGCGGCCTCTGCGAATGCTCCTGGAACGGCAGCAGTTGGGGACTCGATGAGGCTCTGTGACTGGTCTCGGAGCTGCGCATGCGAGCCCAGGTCAAAGTTGTTTTGTGATCGTTGAATGGAGGACTGGCCAGTCATGGAGTCCCGCGACACGTTGGAGAACGACGACCGGCCTGGACGCCGCTTCGATCGCGAGGCCCACCGGATGAGCCCTCCCAGGGTGCCCCAAGAAAGGGCGCCGCGTGCGCGTCCGCGCGACGAGCCACTGTGTGACGCTTGGCGAGTGATGACAGCGTTCGTCTTTCCAAGACTTTCCCGGTCTCCCATCTGCGAGGAGGGCGTTGATAGATTGGAAAGACGCTTTCTCAATTTCGTCAACTTCCGAAGTTTTGAGTTTGTCCGCTCTGGAGCTGGGATGGGCTCGTTGCGGATCTCCGGCAGCGGCGGCGCTTCTCCTGGAAGCTCTGCTCCCTCCGGCGCCATAGGGATGCTGTCCGGGCGGTAAAACATGTCCACGGGCGATGCGCGGCGTCTCGAGCGTGCGGCAGGCTCGTCGTTGTTCGTTCCGGACATTTCGACATCGCCTCCATCTCCTGCTGCCGAAGCACCGCTGGGGGAGGACTGGCCATCCGACCGGCGATCCGCCACGAGTTGCTGTGGTTCTTCAGCAACATTGTGGTGTTGCCACCTGACAGATTCAGACGAGCCATGCGCAGGCTCTGAGCTGGGCAACGGAGGCGAATCCCTTCTTACGGCGGAGGTCATGATCGCCGATGTTGTCCCAACACCCAGGCCGACGGTCTCACGGCCAAGAACACCGCGGGCCATGTCGGGGGACGCTCTTGACACGGATGCAGCCGGCGGCTGCTCGGCGTTGGACGCCTGCTGCGCTTCGAGGCGTCGTTGTCTGTCAGCCTGGCGAGCAAGGCTCCGCGCCGTCTTTTCCTCGTCGTGGACCCGCTTTCTGTCTCGCCTCCGCTTGTCTCGTTCCATCAGCTCCCGGAGGTCACTGGCATCCATGTCATTCGCAAGATCGTCGACACGCTTGTGGGCCCTCAGCGTGGCCTCGGGAATTGGCATCGAGAGCTTCTGTTTCTGCGATGCATTCCGCTTCGGAACGAAGCCGCTGCCCGGAGCACCATCTCGAGGATGCGACGCATACCGCAGTCTCGGCTTCGGTGCAAAAGCAGCATAGGGGGAAATGATGTAGGCGACCTGATCAGAGTCGGATGACATGGCAGAGTCAATAGATTCCGCAGTCGGCAGAGAAATGTCGCTGGGCTGCTGTTCCTTGTCCCTCGCATAGTACCTTGCCGCGAAGCTGCTGGGGTTCGCCGGTATCGTCTCTCTCTTCATGGGGCGGCCGGCAGTCCAGGGTTCTGCGGCAGGCCGCACGGGGTTGTAATCGTTGCCTCCGCCGTAGGGGAAGGCCATATTGCTCATGGCCTTGATTTCGGCCTCACGCTCGCGGTTGTGAGCGTTCTTGCGCCTCTTGCTGCTTCTTGTGCGCGACAGGAGGTGGCGGCCATCGCGTTTGCTGTCGGCGTGGTGCAGCGTTGGAATGCGGTCCACAACAACAACAACATCCCGTGAGCTGTCGGAGAGAGAGTCACGGCTGTTTCGCGCAGCGCCAACAAGCGCGCCACTAGCGTGAGGGGCGTGTGAATGCGTCGTCATTGTGGCACTGCGGGCGGCGTTCTTCCAGGCACCGGTGTTCGCAATTTCATCGGCACGGCCCGACTCAAAGCTGTAGGTGCGCACGCGCCGCTGCAGCTTGTTCATCGGCCTCTTGTTGCTGGGCCACCGCCGTATTGGCGACGAGGACAATGGGGCGGCGCCGCCGGCGGCGCCGCTGCCGGTAGGAACCGTGAAGCTTCGCGGAGGAGCAGCGTACGGCTGGCTGTGCGCGACGGGAGAACTCGCGCGACTCCTCTTCCGCCGGCTTTTTCGTCGAAACAGCCAAAGAGTCATCGTGCGGAGAGACTGGCTGCTTGGCCAGGGGTGAGGGCTGAGCCGGCGTCCTATGGAATTCAGCAGCTGCGTTGACGGCACACGGGGTTTCTCAGTCGTAAGTCGAGTCCGTGTCTTTTGTGGTGTGCGCTCATCATGTCGTGTCGCCTTTTGAGATGTCGCCGCGTCGGCGAGGGTTTTTGGGCGTTGTTCGTCCTGAGCCTGTTTCCTGTTTCGCCAGCGAGCCTGGAAGCGAGAGTGGCGAAATGCAGTGCGCAAACGGGGAGGAAGGGCAGAGGGAGAAAGAGAAGAAGGCGAAGAGGGAAGATGGGCAGAATGGAAGAAGGGGAGAGGAGTATGAACAGGAGAGAAAAGAAGGAGCCGGGACAAACGAGCGAGAAATGCAATACGAGAGGGAGAGGGCGGGGGTGACAGAGAGACGGAGAGGGAGGAGAGAGAGGGCGAGAGATAGAGACAGCGAGAAGAGAGAGAATTTGGTTTAGCGTCCAGACTGAGACTTTTGGCGGTGTTCCTCTGCCCCTGCTGCGGCGGTTGGAAGGGAAGAGAAAAAGAAAGTTCCTGGGAGCGGCAGGGCGGGTGCCAAAACGGACCCCACCATGGGTGAATCCCAGAATACTCCGTAAGGAAACAGAAAAAGAAAAGGACGCTGCGAAAAAAGAGGAAAAAGTGGTGTGCTGGGGGTCCGATTTCCCGCCCGCTGGACAGAGCGATCCCCACCACGGATATCCCGCCGATTTTGCCCCGTAAATTGCCTTTTGAGTATTAAACGCTCTGCGATACGATGTCTCTGACTCGTAGACGTCTCTTTGCCGTGAGGGACCCCGAGGGTGGCTGGGCCGCTGACAGATGTCCAGAAACCTCTGGGCGATAGCAGGGAGAGGTGGGATATACCAGCAGGTGAGATTCGTCGCGAGGGAGGGCGTGCCGACAACAAATAATGCCGTAGGCGTCGGGTCTTGGCCTGCAGGGGAGCTCGCAGCGTCTCGTTTTGTCGACGGCCGTTGTGCGTTGTCTGCTGTCTGCCGTTGCAACCCAAGAAGTGGCCTGGCCAGCGGGGCGGGCGCACAGGGGGTCAGGGGTGGGTTTGCAGGGAAGAGAGGTTCGAAAGGGAAGAAGGACCAGCGAGGACGACACGCCGTACGGAGTAGGGACCAGAGAAAACTGTCGAAATGTGCGAAAGCAGGCCAAGGCGCATCCGAACAACAGATGCCGGCATGGGGTGGCGGTGGGCGCGCGCGAGTATCCACCATGGGTCGTGTCCCCGGTTCCGTCCCCTGTGAGAAACGTCGTATTAATAGGGACTGGGTCTCTGACTGATGACGACGAGACCGAGGTTTGGGGCAGGAAGGGAATGGGAAACGACAGGGGTTGCTGTCCAATGGGCGAGGCAACAGGGATGTGGGCAAACGAAGTCGTCCGAAAGGAGGGGGGGTATGATCCGTGGGTGGGTCGATGAGGGATATGCTGGGGGGAGGAGGGGCGTGGACACACGAGGACGGATACGAGGCGTCTTGTTGCGTCCCCCCCCCGGCGTCTGGGCCTGGGAAAGGAGGACGAAGGCAGCAAGACGGTCCAGAAAGGTCAAAACGCTCAGTGACTTTTCTTCTAGCTCGCATCCATGGCGCAGCTAACGATTCCGTCGCGCTGGTTGGCCGACAGGGCTGCAGGGGGAGCGGTGTGCCTGCTGCTATTGGCGTGCTGGCGGTGACAAGTGCGGGATTGTTGTGTGGGTGGGCTTGCTCGAGGGCGAAGTTGGTTCTCCTCGAAAGTTGGCGATAATGCTTCTGGTCTTGGATTGGGTGGCAAAGGAAGGGGGGCGCGAGGGGAGAAACGGAGGGAAGGCGCAGATAGCCCAACTGGCTGGTCGCTCGCTCCTTCCCAGACGGTCCGCATGCTGTTTGCCGTTCCTTCCCCAAAGAATACGAGCCAGGCGTGCAGGGCGTACGGAGTAATAGTAAGATACGTCGTAATAGATTGCGCTGCGAGAAAACGGCAGCCGCCACGTGCGCTGCGCTGTGGTGCGCTGCTGCAAGTTCGCTAAAGCAACGAAACGAGGAGACGAGGAGACGAGGAGACGAGGAACAGCGTCACTCTGTTTCCCATCCGGCTACGACGTACGCGGACATGCCATCGGCTGCTTGCATGCTCATGTCCAGCGTACGCAACAAGCAAAAGACAAAGACGGCGGAAAGGGCGTCGCGACCGGCTCTGCATTGGTTCGCGCCGCCTTGGACTTTGCCATCCACAGCGGCCCAGACACATCTCTCACAGAACGGCGAGGGCTATCCATTCATCGTTCATCCTCCGACATCCGCAGGTGCCTTCTCCCGTGCCTGTACCTGCAGATGCCCCCTCACGTCTGTCTGCGGCAGTGCAACAACAAAGGCGCCGCAGTGGTCGAAGACTGCAGCCAGTCGTCGGATCGCGGGACACTGGCAGCCGTTGCCAGCACCCGTGGCCGAGACATGCGCGCCCGCGCGCTGACGCTGTGGGAGGTTGGCCGGAGGCTGGACGCTGGGGGCTGGACGCCGGTGAGACAGCGTCGGGAACGAATGCGACAGGGCGCCACTCTCGTTCATGCAGTCTTTCCAGTGCCTGAAGGATTGTGTCGCAGTGCTTGGCATCTTTTATTCTTTTTTCTCCGTGCTTCCTCGCTTTCTTTTTCTTCCTCCCCGTCCCTTCGCGGACATGCCGTGCCACCGAGCATCGCAAAACGAAATGAGGCGGAACATGCAGAACGGGGTGAGTGTATCCTTACGGAGTACTTGTAGGACGCAGGATGCCCAAATTGCTGTCCCATGTCCTGTGCAAGGGACGTGCAAGGGAACCGACCCTGCAAAAGTCCCCTCCTGGCGCAGGTTGTTCCCTGTGGTCTGATGTTTGTCATCTCGGCGAATAGTTGTCGGCGGCGCTGTGGTCCAGGACCAGGGTCGGGGTCCTTTGAGTGAGGACGAGCATGGAGTACGAGTACGCCTACTTTGTCAAGCGTCCCGTTCTCAAAATAGACAGAGCTGTGCGCGGACGGGCCAACGGTCGCTGCGGCTTTCCCGTTCGCAGGGGACGTCGGCTGTTTCTCGGGCGCAGAAGGGGACACTGCAATAATATCCTACCTCTGTGCTCGGGAATTAATCACTGAGATGGCTGCTCAACCTGGCACGGCTGTCTTTGATGAATAGCAACGCGGAACTGTGCTCACGGGGTGGGAGGCAACACCGGTTCTCGATGGCTGGCCAAAGACTCGCACCGCAGGGTCTCGGGGACTGGGCAACGGGTTGGAAGACGAACCCCGTTCGAGCGGCATGCGGCGGCTGGTCCTAGCTGCGCATACATACTGTACGGATGGAAGACTTGCACACTCCGTGTGGGCAACTGCTAGCAAGCCCTGCTCCAAGGCACCCTGCAGGCTGCAGGCTGCAGGGGGCGCATCTCATTCGCTGGCGCAGTCTGCATGTCGGGCAAGCAGAGCTGCAGAGACAAAGAAGAAGGAATACGCGATGCTGGCCCCTGGCCTAGCATGTTTCAGGTTTGTGGCTGGCTTTTTGCGTCTTTCCTTTCTTGTCTCTCAGCCTCACCGACCGGGGTTGTTTCGCATCCAACTGGCCAAAGGCACAGGACAGAGCAATGAGACAAACTCTGCAATCAAAGTACGAGTACGAGCACTCCGAACAAGGACAGCGATACTCACATCCGGCTGCAAGAGAGTCCTCCGTTTCGTGTCCGACAGCATCACTGGGCAGAAATCGCCCGAGACAGCCCGACGGACACACACACAGCCTCCGTGCAGCGGCCACGCTTCGAGGTGTGCGTCGGGCGCATCGTAGAGGTGGGACATGTACGACGTATCACGTATCGAGGGCACCGCACCCTGGCCGCAGGAAGGGCAAAGCATCCCTGTCCTCCATATCGTCAAGGCAACAAGGCGCAGTTGAACGCGGCTCGGCGCATTCGCTGCTGAGCAAACGAGGACCGCGCGTGTGCAACAAAACGTCTATTTGTCGCGGATTGATTAGCCAAACCTCGTCCTCGACGCGCGCGACGGCGTGCGACAGCTCAGCAATCTCACGGCTCGTCATCGAGCAGTCAGTGATCGAAAGCTTCAATTTTGGAGAGCCTCAAAAGCCGCTGTGGACGGATTAGTAATACTATTTTGCTTGTGCACTGTGATTTGAGCGGGGGGAAGCTGCAATAGGGCCTGGCCCATAGTGCACAGCGCGTTGCTGGGCAACAGCCCCACTTCCACCACCCAACACCACAACACGCGCCTCGCCAGATTCTCTCCGCTCCAGTTGAAGACTACGCGACAGCGAAACGAAACGACTGTACCGACTCCCACGAGCACCACCGCGACGACGCCCTCCGGTCTACGATCACTCACCAGAGACACCGCTTCTCCTCAACTGAGCGCATCTACATCCCAGCGAAACAACCCCCCGCAACAAAACCGCCGCCATGGCGTTCAACCCGCGCATGTCCATCCTGCCGCCCAACCAGCATCGCCATGCGCGCCCCAAGGACGTGCCCGACCTGCTGGTGCGCCTCACCGACAAGGAGATCGTCGCGTGCGTCGCCGACATGGGCATTCCCTTTTCCGTGGCCGACCTGCAGAAGCCCAACCCGCTGCTCGTGCAGAAGATCTTTGAGTGGTTCGCCGAGGAGCTGCTCAACGTGACGCGCGACACGGTCGAGCCGGCGATGCGCGCGGCCGCCGAGGAGGTGTGCGGCGCCGAGTACGGCGACGTGCTGATGCCGGCGGACACGCGCTGCCTGATGGGGTTCTGCGCGTCGCTGCGCGTGCTGCTGGGCGAGTGCTGCGTGCGCGACTTCAGCTTCGCCGACCTGTACCGGCCGACGTACGAGCGCCTGGTCATGATCCTCAGCTACCTCATCAACTTTGTGCGCTTCCGCGAGGGCCAGGGCCACATTGTCGACCAGCACGCGCAGCGCGGCGCGCTGACGCGCCAGCGCGCCGACGAGCTGTACGGCGGCAACCAGGAGCTGGAGCGGCGGCTGGACGCGCTGCGCGCGGCGCGCAGCGCCGCCGAGGCGCAGGTGCGCGACAAGATGCAGCGCAACGACGCGCTGAAGCGGCGGCTCGTGGAGCTGCAGCGCAGCCAGAAGCAGGTGGGCGCGCGCCTCGACGACGCGCGCGACCGCAAGAAGCAGCTGGTCGACCAGCTCGAGCGCCGCACGCAGACGCGCATCGTGCTGCGCCACGAGAGCGCCAAGCTGCAGCCCTACGTGCTGCAGTCGCCGGCGGCGCTGCAGACGAACCTCGCCGACCTGTCCAACACGCTCGCCAACAACCGCGCGCACATCGAGGCGCTCGAGCGCCGCGCGCGCGCGCTGCAGACCTCGGCCGACTCGTTTGGCGTCGTCGCCGCCGACGTCGCCGCCTGCATCAAGCTGCTCGACGAGATCGGCGGCGAGCTCGCCAAGGAGGAGGACGACAACGCCAAGAAGACGCGCCAGCGCGACGCCCTGACCGAGCGCGGCGCCGACGTCAAGGAGGTCGAGCGCGCCGAGCTCATGCTGCAGAAGCAGCTGGCCAAGTGGAACGAGCGCACCGAGAAGCTGCGCGAGCAGAGCGCCGCCAAGGCCCTCGAGGCCAAGGACAAGATGGAGGAGCTCAAGCAGATCCACCGCACCCTCAACGAGGAGCGCAGCGACAAGGGCCGCGACATTGAGAAGCGCCGCGTGCGCATCGAGCAGACCGAGAAGAAGATGCTCGACCTCAAGGAAAACATTGAGAACGAGATCCACAACGCGCACGACCAGTACCTCAAGATGGAGTCGCACATCAAGCTGTACATTACCGAGATGGAGCAGACGACGTGAAAGACGTGCGCCAGGGGGGGGGGGGGGGGGGGGGGGGGCCGGGGCCCCACAGGACCAATCCCGGGGCCGGCGAACGTTTTTTTTTGGGGGCGTTTTTTTTTTT